>OY743111.1:5000-30000 GCA_963555685.1 Acrobasis consociella | reverse complement strand
TCAGCGCATGCCGACTTTAGGTGTGGGCCTCCGCAGTGGCAGCACGAGTCCGCCTCCTCGTTGCAGTACCTCCTGCTGTGGCCATAGGCCAGGCAGCGAGAGCACTGCACGAGGGGGGACTGGTCGGCTACCCTTACGTGCTGGAGGTCCACACGGAGGGTTCCGGCAGCAACTGCCCTCCTCCATATGGCCGGCGATGTGCTGACCACAACATGATGAACCTGCGGGCTCCGCGCCTTCTTTTTATATTTAATTTGCAGGCGGCCTTCCTCCCCCTCGAGGCCGTGAAAAATTTCCGAGTTCTGTCTCCTCACCGCTCCGATGACGTCATCGTCAGTATGTTTGACGCTGACGCCCCAGAGGATGAGGAGTGGGTCCCTATTTTTCACGACCTCGACGGTGAGGTTTTTGCCTGCCCCCTCAAGTCTCTGCCGCAGTTTGGCCCTCTCATCTTCCGTCGCGCAGCTCATCACCACCTTCTGGTCCTTCGCCTTACGCACCCGCTCTACGCGTATCCACCCGTCCTTGGCATCCACCGCTTCTCGAACCTTGTCGAGCACCTGCTCCCCCGTGTCGCAAGCATCTTTAGATGCTACGACAAGGGACAGCAGGGCCCCACGTTCGGTCGGTTTCGCCAAGGCCGGGCGGGCCGCCGCGTCTGCGTAAGACGAAGGGCCAGACTGCTTTGCGACCAGTTCCCTAATTTCATCCAGCTTTTCCGAGTTTTCCCTAATCAGTCGAGCCTGCTCCTCCATCTGCCTGGATAGAGCATGCTCGACTTGACTTGGGCTGGGTTGAGTCTCTGGGGAAGTTTGGGTACGTATGCTTGGGTGGTAACCCGGGGTGATGTTTTTAGGCTCTACGTACTCAGCTAAGTCACAAATTTTGTCTTCCAATTTGCCTAATATACCCTTGGCCGCGTCTTTAATCGTTGTTTTCAGGTTCCTGGCCGTTTCTAGTTCGTCTATAACCTGTTTTATATACTCCCTGCACTCCCGGACCAGAACGTCCCTATCATCGTCGGTTATTCGCTTGCGTCTGCAATTACGCGGGACAAACGGCGTAGCGTTCGGGTCCCGTCTAAAATGTGCTCTAGCATACGGATCAAAGCTGCCGTCTGAGTCAGTAGGACTACCATCATGCGGGTCTATAAACGACACCGATTTTGGTGTCCCGCTGATGGGTGTCCTCCTAGACGCTGGTGGGGAGTGGGCGAGTGGCATTGTCTCACGCTGGAGGTCTGCGTCAAATTAAAATTAAAATTAAAATTACAATTAAATACAAGTTAAAAATTTAAAATACTGTTCCCTTGGCTCTGTAAAGAGGAACCAAGGTCGTTTATCATTAAAATAAAATAAAAGTTTGTAAAAGTTGTAAACACAGATTTAAAATTAAATTAAATTAAATAATACTTTGCAAAAATTTCGATTTTCAAACACTATAGCTCAAGATTAAAATTGTTAAAATAAATTAAAATAGTTAAAAAATTATGAAATATCAATAAAATTAAAGGGAAATTAAATAAAATTGTATATATAAATTAAATAAGTTATTTTAAATAGATTTTGCAAAGTATAAATAAATACAGGCGCGCAAATGTATAAAAAGTACAATTCCGGTGACACTATAACCTAGGTTTCTTAAAAACTACAAGACCAATTGGGTCCTCCCGGTTACCAAAACGAAGCGGGGAGTCCCTTTTGTGGTCGTCACTACAAAACTTATTTTTATTCAGAACGAATAATTTATTACAAATTTTTATTTTAAAATTTTCGTCGTGTCACCACTTACAACTCTAATAAGTGCAAATCTATCCCACTTAGGGGGTCCTCAGGGAGGAAAACAGGGTTACGGGGGTCCCTATAATACGATTTTAATAAATTTAGAATTTTGAAAATGAGTAAAATTTTTTCCAGGTATGAAGTTCCAAAGTTTCTCAATAGATGGCGGGATTTTGTTTACAACTTTATTTCCGAAAATAATAAGAATTTAATTAAAATAGTGCCTAAATAAAATACTTATGCCTTAATAATGGTGGTTTGTTATGTGCCCCATAAATTTCCCCTACGGGAAAGGGGTGAAAAGAGGGGGTCAAAATCCCGGCTTTTACCAAATTTGAGATCGAAATATCTTGAAAACTACTGATGCTAAAATTATGGAAATCATTCAAAAACTATTTTTACGACCCGGGCTAAGGAAATTAAGGGTTGTTTACTCAAAACAACCCCTATTTAAAAAGCACTTTTTCACTTTGAAATTACGTAAACCCGGGCAAAAATTTACTAGTGTTCTACTTAAAAATCTGTAATTAATTAACTATTGAAGCTAGGGATCTCAAATTTGGCACACAGATTGTGGGATAGATTTGCACTGGACTTATCTACTATGGGGTGTTCCAGCTTCTCGGATTTCGGGCGTGGGCGGGTCCAAAAGTGCACGTTTTGAATTTTCTGGCAGACAGATGGGTGCTGCTCCTGGATGCCTGGTCCTAGGAACCTGGTTTTGGGGTCGGCTGATGCGTCTTCTCAGGGCGCAGCCAATGGTGACAGAACCACCAGCGCGCACACCAGGGTTCGGCCGCAAAATTGAAAAAACCGCTGGTGGGTTCAGACGGTTTTCGGTCTCTGGCGCCTCGATGCTTCGCCAGAAAATTTTGAAAAATTTTCCAGGCACGAAGGAATCCAATCCACACAAAATCACAGTTCAAAAAGTATATGTCGCCGATTTAGATTTAGAGAAAATCTCGTTCAAAGTTTAAATTTGGAAAAAGTTTTTGTTTACGTCACTATTAAAGGTCCAATTTTAAAGTTTTTATAACAGATTAAACTAACAATAGATTCACCAAGTTCTGGAGAATTTAAAAACATATAATTTATTGCCGTACGACGCCCGATGATTTTTTGGTGAATTGTTTTCCGCGTAAGGTCCCGAAACTTAGAAAGTTTTTTGCGTTTTAAAAATACTTGGAAAAAATCCAAGTATTTGTCACTACACTAACACTGTGGAGTTTTGTTGCGCGCACTTTTTGATATTTATTTCAAGGCTGTAGCTGCCTCCGTTACAAAGATATCGATTTTAAACCGCAAAAAATCACAAAACTTTGATTTTTTCGAGCGCGGAGCGTTGCGGGCAGTGCGCGTTCGGGTCGCCTGACGCAGCGGAACTGGGTTAGGTTAGGTTAGGTTAGGTTAGGTTAGGTTAGGTTAGGTTAGGTTAGGTTAGGTTAGGTTAGGTTAGGTTAGGTTAGGTTAGGTTAGGTTAGGTTAGGTTAGGTTAGGTTAGGTTAGGTTAGGTTAGGTTAGGTTAGGTTAGGTTAGGTTAGGTTAGGTTAGGTTAGGTTAGGTTAGGTTAGGTTAGGTTAGGTTAGGTTAGGTTAGGTTAGGTTAGGTTAGGTTAGGTTAGGTTAGGTTAGGTTAGGTTAGGTTAGGTTTTTTTTTTTTTTTTTTTTTTTTTTTATTCCACCCCCTGACATGGTCAGAGACTATGTTTGCTCTTTTTAATATTTTTACATAAATAATATATTTTAAATTTATAGATATATGTGTAATATAATAAGCTAATAAATATAATATGCCAAAAATTATAAAATACATGTTAATACATACGTTTCGAAGTGTTCATCACGGCACCCGGCGCATGCGCCGATTGCCGTGCCAAACACCTCGAAAAACGACCTGACAACTGAGCGCCTACATAGATGACATCCTAACGGCAGAAAATCATGCGACATCGATTTTAGAAATCGTCACGTCTTCGTCCCAAAACGGGGCAGACTGAGCCCGGCGCCCAGTCCGAAAGTGGAAAACGCCACTAGCGGACCGGAAAACGCCCGGAAAACGCCTGCACCGCTGTGAAACGAATCCATGACGATTTGCACCAAACTAGGTAAAATACAGAAGTAGGCTCAGTGTACCGCGATGGGGTGTTTTCCCTTTGTGTAAACTACAAAATAAAATTATCTGCCAATTTTGTGCATATTATTTTTTTAAAAATAAATGCAAAAATTTGCGGTTAAAATGAAAAGGGAAAACACTCCATTGCCCTATGCCCGCAATGCCTTCAGCGTGACACTTGGCTCCAATGTTTGGCTGGACCGCTGTGTTGCCTCTGTTGACACCCTTCTATAATTACTTTATTTTGCGACAAGATAAAGTTTTTATGCCTCGGGGTAACTTTGGCAACAGGCAGCCCGGCCACCCATCGGTGAACGCTGCTGATTGCAAGGTCAACAATACGCAGTTGCCGACCTTGCAATCGCGTCCCACTTCCTCCTCACTGGGCAGTCCTCGCTGAAGGCATTGTGATCCGACCGGTTGCCGCTTACTTTTTTGCAGTTGCGGCAACTCGCCGCAGTCCCCGCGTTGTGCTCAGCACACTCCGACTTCATGTGTGGACCTCCGCAATGGCTGCAGACGTCCTCCCCCTCCGTGCAGAACCGTCTGCTGTGGCCGTAGCCCAAGCAGCGAGAGCACTGCACGAGTGGGGACTGGTCCGCTACCCTAACTCGCTGAAGGTCCACACGGAGGAACCCGGCGTCCAGCGCCCGCCTCCAAATCGCCGGAGATACGCTGAGCACAACGTTGCTGTTGTGCGGATTCTTCGCCTTCCTTCTGTATTTTACCTGAAGCCGGTCATCCCCACTGCCGAGGCCGTGATAAACCTCTGGGTTCTGTTTCCTCACCGCTCCGATGACGTCCTCGTCGCTATAACGGACGTTGACGCCCCAGAGGATGAGGAGCGGATCCCGATTTTTCACTTCCCCGACAGTGAGGCTGCCCGCCCTCTCTAATCTCTCCCTCACCTTAGTCCTCTCTTCCTCCGACGAGCAACTCAAAATAACCTTTTGGTCCTTTGCCTTACGCACACGCTCGACCCTGACCCACCCCTCCTTGGCGTCAACCGCTTCGCGGACTTTATCGAGGACCTGCTCCCCCGTGTCGCACGCATCCTTAGATGTGACGACAAGGGACAGCAGGGCCCCCCGCTCTGCCGGTTTCGCCTTGGAGGTGCGGGCCGCCACGTCTGCGTAAGACAAAGCACCAACCCCCGCCGGTTGCTGGACGATCAATCCGCGGATTTCGTCCAGCATCCGGGCGTTTTCCCTGATCAGCGCGGCTTGCTCTTCCATCTTTTTTGAAAGATCAAGCCCCGCTGACCGCTCGTCCGGAGTGTCTGCCGATTTTTCTGCCGTTTTCACCGCCGGAGGCGGGCGCAACGGGGGAGGTGTTCCCCCCCGTTGCCCCGTCTCCAGAGCCCTCACCAACCCGTACAAGCGTTTCACGGCCTCAATGACTCCAAACTTAATCTCAGTTTTGAGATTTCTGGAGCCATTGAGGAGCTTCATCGCATTGGCCAGGTGGGTGTCGGCCTCGGCGGCGACATTCTCGCAGTGCGGGGGCGCCGCGGACTCCGGGGAGTAGGCGATCTGGTCATTGAGACCCCGCTCAGAGGGCGAGGGGAAACACAAGTATCTCCTCGCCCTCTTCCTGGGCCTCTCCCTTTCAAGCTCCTCCCCAGGCGACAGCAGCGCACGGTATTCGTCCTCCGCTGCGATTATTAAGGGGAGATCATGCAGGCACTCAGGCACCGGGTGCGACGGGTAACATTTTTTGATGTCAGAAGGACAATTAATTACTTTTTCTACATTCTCCATGTCAGGGGGTGGTCGTCGCGGTATAAAACTTCAATTTAAAATTGTATAAATATAAAGATAAAACTAAAATTAAAATCTGTTGGCCCTGTATAGGGGGGCCAAGTTCGTTATTTTCAAATTTCAAATAGGTAAAAATAAAAAGGTCAGGATTAAAAACACTATTAAATACTATTTAAATAGTGGTCAAGTAGTTAAAATTGGTCGGCAGTCAATAATAATTAAATCTAACTAGGTATTTGCCGTTGAAATCTTAAAATCGAAGCCTAACTAAAATGCGTTGCGTTCCGTGACACGTGGTGTTTTTCGGGTGGAAAAACAGTGCATACGACGCCGTGTGTTAACGGGCTTGGGGGTCAGGTGGAAGATGACGTCAATGTTATAAAAACAGGGACTTTAAAAGAACGCAGCACTTACCACGTGTCACACCGCTATTCTCAGCGGTGTCCAGCAAAATCCAGCCGAGCCTTGGGCACAGTTCAACACTCAACGCACTACAGGTCACTTGTTTTCACTTTTGAGCAAAAAATTTTTACCAATTGGGCAGGAAAACCCAAAAAATTTAATTTTTTCACGGGAGCGGAGCGAAACGCGTGTGCTCGGCTCGGCTGACGGAACGCAACTGGGTTAGGTTAGGTTAGGTTAGGTTAGGTTAGGTTAGGTTAGGTTAGGTTAGGTTAGGTTAGGTTAGGTTAGGTTAGGTTAGGTTAGGTTAGGTTAGGTTAGGTTAGGTTAGGTTAGGTTAGGTTAGGTTAGGTTAGGTTAGGTTAGGTTAGGTTGCCCCCCCGATGTGGTTCCCATCTTGTCGCGATGGGGGGGCTCAGTACCTGCGGTTGCCTCGGTCGCAGGGAAGCTAAGAGGAACCCATTGCCCGGGTTGAGGCTTAGGCCACCCCGGGCCCGGCGGAGGCCATTCCTGGAGGGAATGGCCTGGCTGTGGGGGAAGGGGGGTGACGATGACCCCCCTACCATCACAGCCGTGGTAGGGGTCGCGGGGGAAGAGGAGTGTCGGTGTGTCGTTGCCGCTCGCCCTATCCTCCGCGACCAAGCGCGGCCGTGGCGCTTGGCACGGCATCGGTGGGGCCGCAGGGGAAGAGGAGTGTCGGTGTTACGTTGCCGCTCTCCCTATCCCCTGCGGCCGGCTGTGTGGGCCCCGGTCGCCGTCAGGTGGACTGGGGCAGGGCCTGCTTTCGCAGGCCCCAAATTATGAGGGCTGGTTGGACGGTGGAAACGGGATTCCATCGACCAACGGACAGCCCTCCGGAGTGGAAGGCAGGCGCGTGTGCGTGTCAGCGCGCCTGTCCTTGGGCCAAGAGGCCAAGGCGGCGGTTACTCCGGCCCCTCTGATTCAGCAGAGGGTGCCGTGAGGCCGTTGGCGAGCCGGGGCCGCTTAAGGAGCGGCCGGCCGCGCCGGGGCTGTGGAGCATGAAGAAGCACACGGTCCCGGCCGATAGCGGCTGAGAGGTGACACCGCGGAGTTTTTAGTGGTAACACCACATAACCTTACACACCACATAACCTTACCGGTGTCCCGTAACCGGTAAGGTATCCGAAGGGATTTTCTCCGCGTCAAAAAAAAAAAAAAAAAAAAAGGTTAGGTTAGGTTCCCCCCCGATGTGGTTCCCATCTTGTCGCGATGGGGGGGCTCAGTACCTGCGGTTGCCTCGGCCGCAGGGAAGCTAAGAGGAACCCATTGCCCGGGTTGAGGCTTAGGCCACCCCGGGCCCGGCGGAGGCCATTCCTGGAGGGAATGGCCTGGCTGTGGGGGAAGGGGGGTGACGATGACCCCCCTACCATCACAGCCGTGGTAGGGGTCGCGGGGGAAGAGGAGTGTCGGTGTGTCGTTGCCGCTCGCCCTATCCTCCGCGACCAAGCGCGGCCGTGGCGCTTGGCACGGCATCGGTGGGGCCGCAGGGGAAGAGGAGTGTCGGTGTTACGTTGCCGCTCTCCCTATCCCCTGCGGCCGGCTGTGTGGGCCCCGATCGCCGTCAGGTGGACTGGGGCAGGGCCTGCTTTCGCAGGCCCCAAATTATGAGGGCTGGTTGGACGGTGGAAACGGGATTCCATCGACCAACGGACAGCCCTCCGGAGTGGAAGGCAGGCGCGTGTGCGTGTCAGCGCGCCTGTCCTTGGGCCAAGAGGCCAAGGCGGCGGTTACTCCGGCCCCTCTGATTCAGCAGAGGGTGCCGTGAGGCCGTTGGCGAGCCGGGGCCGCTTAAGGAGCGGCCGGCCGCGCCGGGGCTGTGGAGCATGAAGAAGCACACGGTCCCGGCCGATAGCGGCTGAGAGGTGACACCGCGGAGTTTTTAGTGGTAACACCACATAACCTTACCGGTGTCCCGTAACCGGTAAGGTATCCGAAGGGATTTTCTCCGCGTCAAAAAAAAAAAAAGGTTAGGTTAGGTTAGGTTAGGTTAGGTTAGGTTAGGTTAGGTTAGGTTAGGTTAGGTTTTTTTTTTTTTTTTTTTTTTTTTTTTTTTTTTCTTTTTTTATGCTACGACCTCCAACTTTATTGGAGTCTATTTTCTCCGAAAAACTCTTTCATGCCAGTTCTCACTTTCATGCCTCTCGTACTTTCATTCATCATACTATCCAAGTTCATACATCATCTTATACTCTATTCGGGTGGGACTCCCGACTTTTAACTACATGTGAAGCTCTCTATTTTTATTCTTTATTTTCTTTAGGGGTAATAAGGCAGTCTGTCAACAAGTTTTCTTCTTTTCTTTTTACAATATTAAAAAAACTTATTTCTATGTCATACATTTTCTTTCTTTTCTTTCTTAATTATATACATACTTTACATTTCCAAATTTTTCTATGCTTATATATATACTGATGTATTATACATTGTCATTCATTGTCTTAAATATTTATTTCTATGTCATACATGTTAATTATTTTACTTATTATTACTTATTATTATATGTTTATTTTACATTTCCATGTCTTCCTATGCTTATATATATACTTACGTATTATACATTATCTTTTACATTTATTACTATATTATACATGTTCCTTCTTTTGACTTCATTATATGTGTATACTTTACATTTCTATTTCTTGCTACGCATATATATATTCTTATGTATATACATTGTCTTTTATATTTTTACAGTATTTAATTTTCATTTATTATTTTCGATAGTTTAATAAACCTTTTATATTTTTATTTTGATAATATTTTTATTCAGAATACATTTTTAAATTATAGTTATAAATATTATCTAAACGTTATTGAATTAAATACCTACTGTTTTTACAATTTTATTACATGTCTTTTAAAATTTTTAATTACAGTGTTAATAAGTTTGTATATAGCATTTTTTAAAATGTATTTACAATTTTCATTTATGTATAAATAAAGTAATAATTAAGCTAAATCTATGTATTCTCGGACTTACATGTTTAGGGCATATCTCTCCCATTTTATTTACTATGTGATTGTGCTTAAATATAGTGATTATTAATAATAATACACATATATTTGATACAATTTCTGGGAGGGGATGCCCTGTTGTCCGGGAATAACAATGCCTTCACCGACGTCTGCGCTTATGCTCGGTGAATGGCTGGGTCGTGGTGGCCTGCTCTTTTTCTACCTATTCTAGTCATACAATCTAGCTTTTAAATAAAAGTTGTATTGATGAACTAAGGGTGCAGGTCACCAGCGACCAAGCCAAGCGCCAGTGGGTCTGCGCTGATTGCAAGGTCAGGAATACGCAGTTGCCGACCTTGCAATCGCGTCCCATTTCTGCCTTAACGCGCAGCCGTCGCTAAAGGCATCGTGGTCCGTCTTCCCCAGTCCTGCCTTACAACAATTTCGGCATGAAGCCGCGGTGCCCGCCTTGTGGTCAGCACATGCCGACTTTAAGTGTGGACCCCCACAGTGGCTGCACGAGTCCACCTCCTCGTTGCAGTACCTCCTGCTGTGGCCATAAGCCAGGCAGCGAGAGCACTGCACGAGGGGGGACTGGTCGGCCACCCTTACGTGCTGGAGGTCCACACGGAGGGTTCCGGCAGCAACTGCCCTCCTCCATATGGCCGGCGATGTGCCGACCACAATGTGGTTAACATGCGGGCTCCGCGCCTTCTTCTTATATTTAATTTGCAGGCGGCCTTCCTCCCCCTCGAGGCCGTGAAAAACTTCCGGGTTCTGCCTCCTCACCGCTCCGATGACGTCATCGTCAGTATGTTTGACGCTGACGCCCCAGAGGATGAGGAGTGGGTCCCTATTTTTCACGACCTCGACGGTGAGGTTTTTGCCTGCCCCCTCAAGTCTGTGCCGCAGTTTGGCCCTCTCATCTTCCGTCGCGCAGCTCATCACCACCTTCTGGTCCCTCGCCTTACGCACCCGCTCTACGCGTATCCACCCGTCCTTGGCATCCACCGCTTCTCGAACCCTGTCGAGCACCTGCTCTCCCGTGTCGCAAGCATCTTTAGATGCTACGACAAGGGACAGCAGGGCCCCACGTTCGGTCGGTTTCGCCAAGGCCGGGCGGGCCGCCACGTCTGCGTAAGACGAAGGGCCAGACTGCTTCGCGACCATTTCCCTAAGCTCTTCTAAACTTTTAGTATTTTCCCTTATCAGTCGAGCCTGCTCTTCCATCTGCCTGGATAGAGCATGCTCGACTTGACATGGGCTAGGTTGGGTCTCAGGGGAAGTCTGGGTCCGCACGCACGGATGATAACCTGGAGTCACATTCTTAGGCTCTACGTACTGGGCTAGGTCAATAATTTTATTTTCTAATTTTTCTAATATATTTTTAGCCGCGTCTTTAATGGTCGTCTTCAGGTTCCTAGCCGTTTCTAACTCGTCAATGACCTGTTTGATATACTCCCTGCACTCCTCGACCAGGGTGTCTCTGTCGTCATCCGATAAACGTTTCCTCCTATATCTTTTCGGGACAAAAGGAGTGGCGTTCGGGTCCCTATTTCTGATGAAATTCGACCACGACTGGACACTGGCTTCTGAATTGGTAGGACTACCATTATGCGGGTCTACAAACGACACCGATTTTGGTGTCCCGCTAATGGGTGTCCTCCTAGACGTCGGTGGGGAGTGGGCGAGAGGCATTGTCTCACGCTGGAGGTCTGCGTCAAGCTTAAAATTAAAAGTATAATTAGGTCAAATAAATTTAAAAAAAAATTAAAATACACTTCCCTTGGCTCTGTAAAAGGGAGCCAAGGTCGTTTTTACCTAAAACTACGTTAAAAGTTTGTAAAAGTTATATAAATATCAGTAAAAATAAAATAGAAATTAAATAAATTGAATTTTAAAATACTTTGCAAAAGTTTTAATTTTTTAAGTCACTATAGACTAGAATTAAAATTATTAAAATTATAAATTGGCAATAAAATTAAATTAAAGATTAATGGGAAATTAATAAATTAGGTTAAAACAATTATTTTAGGAATATTTTGCAAAGTAGTATATATAAAATCCACTTTCGGTGACACTATAATCTAAAAAACTTAAGGACTAGATAAATAAATAGGTCTTCCCGGTAAAGGGGGGGAAGCGGGGAGTCCCTTTTATGGTCCTCACTATCCAAATTATTTTTATTTTGTCGAATTAATTTTTTACAGATTTTTGTTTACAAATTTTTATAATGTCACCACTTATAACGCTAATATGTGCAAATCTATCCCACTTAGGGGGTCCTCCTGGATAAAAACAGGGGTCCTGGGGTCCCTACTAAACGTTACACACAAATTTGGAATTTTGAAAAAAGTTAAAATTTTTATCAGGTATGTAGTACTAAAGTTTATCGCTAGATGGCGGGATTTTGTTTACGATGTTATTTTCAAAACTAAAAAGAATTTAATTAAAATGGTGCCGAAATAAATTAGTTATGGCCTAATAAGGAGGGTTTTTGATATGCCCCATAAGTTTCTCCTACGGGAAAGGGGTGAAAAAACGGGGTCAAAATCCCGACTTATACCAAATTTGAGATCGAAATATCTTGAAAACTACTAAAGCTAAAATTATGGAAATCACTCAAAAACTATTTTTACGACCCGGGCTAAAGAAATTAAGGGTTGTTTACTCAAAACAACCCCTATTTAAAAAGCACTTTTTCAGTTTGAAATTACGTAAACCCGGGCAAAATTTTTCCTATGTTTCAATTAAAAATCTATAATTAAATAACTGTTAACACTAGGGATCTCAAATTTGGCACGCAGATTGTGGGATAGATTTGCACTGAACTTATCTACTATAGTGTGTTCCACTTCGTCAGATTTCGGGCGTGGGCGGGTCCAAAATTTGGTGACTTCAGCTTTCCAGCGGAAATGTGGCTGTAACTTCAGATCTCCTTGTCCTAGGATCTTGATCGAAGTATCGGTCGAAAGGTCTTCCCGGGGCGCAGCCAATGGTGACAGAACCACTAGCGCGCGCACCTGGGTTCAGCCGCAAAAACGAAAAAACCGCTGGTGATGTCAGCCAGTTTTTTGGTCCTAGTGCCTCGACGCGTCGCCAAAAAATTTCCAAAATGTGTACAGATACGCAGGACACTAAAATACACCTTTCCACAGTTGAAAAATGGGGGGTCACCGATCTTGTTTTCAAGAAATTCGAGTTTTTAGTTCACTTTTTGAAAAATTTTTTTTTGTCCTGTCTATTTTGGTTCCAAATTGATGTTTTTCGTCGCAGATTTTTATGTGACCAGATGCGTTGGAGTCTGGAGCACGTTTTAACGTTTTATTTGTGAATGTACGTTGTCTGGTTATTTTTTGACGATTTTTTCCGCGCACAGGGTCCCGAGAGTTGAACACTTTTTTATGATTTAAAAATACCTAGAAAAAATCTAGGTACTTGTCACTTCACTTGCACGATAGGTATTCTTTGCGCGTATTTTTTGATATATTTTCCACAACGATAGCTACTTCCGCTCAGGAGATATGAATTTTTTAGCCGTAAATCGCAAAAAACTTTGAATTTTTGAGCGCGGAGCGTTGCGGACAGTGCGCGTTCGGGTCGCCTGACGCAGCGGAACTGGGTTAGGTTAGGTTAGGTTAGGTTAGGTTAGGTTAGGTTAGGTTAGGTTAGGTTAGGTTAGGTTAGGTTAGGTTAGGTTAGGTTAGGTTAGGTTAGGTTAGGTTAGGTTAGGTTAGGTTAGGTTAGGTTAGGTTAGGTTAGGTTAGGTTAGGTTAGGTTAGGTTAGGTTAGGTTAGGTTAGGTTAGGTTTTTTTTTTTTTTTTTTTTTTTTTTTTTTTTTTTTTTTTTTTTTTTTTTTTTATATACTACGACCTCCAACTTTATTGGAGTCTATTTTCTCCGAAAAACTCTTTCATGCCAGTTCTCACTTTCATGCCTCTCGTACTTTCATTCATCATACTATCCAAGTTCATACATCATCTTATACTCTATTCGGGTGGGACTCCCGACTTTTAACTACATGTGAAACTCTCTATTTTTATTCTTTATTTTCTTTAGGGGTAATAAGGCAGTCTGTCAACAAGTTTTCTTCTTTTCTTTTTACAATATTAAAAAAAACTTATTTCTATATCATACATTTTCTTTCTTTTCTTTCTTAATTATATACATACTTTACATTTCCAAATTTTTCTATGCTTATATATATACTGATGTATTATACATTGTCATTCATTGTCTTAAATATTAATTTCTATGTCATACATGTTAATTATTTTACTTATTATTATATGTTTATTTTACATTTCCATGTCTTCCTATGCTTATATATATACTTACGTATTATACATTATCTTTTACATTTATTACTATATTATACATGTTCCTTCTTTTTACTTCATTATATGTGTATACTTTACATTTCTATTTCTTGCTACGCATATATATATTCTTATGTATATACATTGTCTTTTATATTTTTACAGTATTTAATTTTCATTTATTATTTTCGATAGTTTAATAAACCTTTTATATTTTTATTTTGATAATATTTTTATTCAGAATACATTTTTAAATTATAGTTATAAATATTATCTAAACGTTATTGAATTAAATACCTACTGTTTTTACAATTTTATTACATGTCTTTTAAAATTTTTAATTACAGTGTTAATAAGTTTGTATATAGCATTTTTTAAAATGTATTTACAATTTTCATTTATGTATAAATAAAGTAATAATTAAGCTAAATCTATGTATTCTCGGACTTACATGTTTAGGGCATATCTCTCCCATTTTATTTACTATGTGATTGTGCTTAAATATAGTGATTATTAATAATAATACACATATATTTGATACAATTTCTGGGAGGGGATGCCCTGTTGTCCGGGAATAACAATGCCTTCACCGACGTCTGCGCTTATGCTCGGTGAATGGCTGGGTCGTGGTGGCCTGCTCTTTTTCTACCTATTCTAGTCATACAATCTAGCTTTTAAATAAAAGTTGTATTGATGAACTAAGGGTGCAGGTCACCAGCGACCAAGCCAAGCGCCAGTGGGTCTGCGCTGATTGCAAGGTCAGGAATACGCAGTTGCCGACCTTGCAATCGCGTCCCATTTCTGCCTTAACGCGCAGCCGTCGCTAAAGGCATTGTGGTCCGTCTTCCCCAGTCCTGCCTTACAACAATTTCGGCATGAAGCCGCGGTGCCCGCCTTGTGGTCAGCACATGCCGACTTTAAGTGTGGACCCCCACAGTGGCTGCACGAGTCCACCTCCTCGTTGCAGTACCTCCTGCTGTGGCCATAAGCCAGGCAGCGAGAGCACTGCACGAGGGGGGACTGGTCGGCCACCCTTACGTGCTGGAGGTCCACACGGAGGGTTCCGGCAGCAACTGCCCTCCTCCATATGGCCGGCGATGTGCCGACCACAATGTGGTTAACATGCGGGCTCCGCGCCTTCTTCTTATATTTAATTTGCAGGCGGCCTTCCTCCCCCTCGAGGCCGTGAAAAACTTCCGGGTTCTGCCTCCTCACCGCTCCGATGACGTCATCGTCAGTATGTTTGACGCTGACGCCCCAGAGGATGAGGAGTGGGTCCCTATTTTTCACGACCTCGACGGTGAGGTTTTTGCCTGCCCCCTCAAGTCTGTGCCGCAGTTTGGCCCTCTCATCTTCCGTCGCGCAGCTCATCACCACCTTCTGGTCCCTCGCCTTACGCACCCGCTCTACGCGTATCCACCCGTCCTTGGCATCCACCGCTTCTCGAACCCTGTCGAGCACCTGCTCTCCCGTGTCGCAAGCATCTTTAGATGCTACGACAAGGGACAGCAGGGCCCCACGTTCGGTCGGTTTCGCCAAGGCCGGGCGGGCCGCCACGTCTGCGTAAGACGAAGGGCCAGACTGCTTCGCGACCATTTCCCTAAGCTCTTCTAAACTTTTAGTATTTTCCCTTATCAGTCGAGCCTGCTCTTCCATCTGCCTGGATAGAGCATGCTCGACTTGACATGGGCTAGGTTGGGTCTCAGGGGAAGTCTGGGTCCGCACGCACGGATGATAACCTGGAGTCACATTCTTAGGCTCTACGTACTGGGCTAGGTCAATAATTTTATTTTCTAATTTTTCTAATATATTTTTAGCCGCGTCTTTAATGGTCGTCTTCAGGTTCCTAGCCGTTTCTAACTCGTCAATGACCTGTTTGATATACTCCCTGCACTCCTCGACCAGGGTGTCTCTGTCGTCATCCGATAAACGTTTCCTCCTATATCTTTTCGGGACAAAAGGAGTGGCGTTCGGGTCCCTATTTCTGATGAAATTCGACCACGACTGGACACTGGCTTCTGAATTGGTAGGACTACCATTATGCGGGTCTACAAACGACACCGATTTTGGTGTCCCGCTAATGGGTGTCCTCCTAGACGTCGGTGGGGAGTGGGCGAGAGGCATTGTCTCACGCTGGAGGTCTGCGTCAAGCTTAAAATTAAAAGTATAATTAGGTCAAATAAATTAAAAAAAAATTAAAATACACTTCCCTTGGCTCTGTAAAAGGGAGCCAAGGTCGTTTTTACCTAAAACTACGTTAAAAGTTTGTAAAAGTTATATAAATATCAGTAAAAATAAAATAGAATTTAAATAATTTGAATTTTAAAATACTTTGCAAAAGTTTTAATTTTTTAAGTCACTATAGACTAGAATTAAAATTATTAAAATATATTAAAATTATAAATTGGCAATAAAATTAAATTAAAGATTAATGGGAAATTAATAAATTAGGTTAAAACAATTATTTTAGGAATATTTTGCAAAGTAGTATATATAAAATGCACTTTCGGTGACACTATAATCTAAAAAACTTAAGGACTAGATAAATAAATAGGTCTTCCCGGTAAAGGGGGGGAAGCGGGGAGTCCCTTTTATGGTCCTCACTATCCAAATTATTTTTATTTTGTCGAATTATTTTTTTACAGATTTTTGTTTACAAATTTTTATAATGTCACCACTTATAACGCTAATATGTGCAAATCTATCCCACTTAGGGGGTCCTCCTGGATAAAAACAGGGGTCCTGGGGTCCCTACTAAACGTTACACACAAATTTGGAATTTTGAAAAAAGTTAAAATTTTTATCAGGTATGTAGTACTAAAGTTTATCGCTAGATGGCGGGATTTTGTTTACGATGTTATTTTCAAAACTAAAAAGAATTTAATTAAAATAGTGCCGAAATAAATTAGTTATGTCCTAATAAGGAGGGTTTTTGATATGCCCCATAAGTTTCTCCTACGGGAAAGGGGTGAAAAAACGGGGTCAAAATCCCGACTTATACCAAATTTGAGATCGAAATATCTTGAAAACTACTAAAGCTAAAATTATGGAAATCACTCAAAAACTATTTTTACGACCCGGGCTAAAGAAATTAAGGGTTGTTTACTCAAAACAACCCCTATTTAAAAAGCACTTTTTCAGTTTGAAGGCGACAGCAGCGCACGGTATTCGTCCTCCGCTGCGATTATTAAGGGGAGATCATGCAGGCACTCAGGCACCGGGTGCGACGGGTAACATTTTTTGATGTCAGAAGGACAATTAATTACTTTTTCTACATTCTCCATGTCAGGGGGTGGTCGTCGCGGTATAAAACTTCAATTTAAAATTGTATAAATATAAAGATAAAACTAAAATTAAAATCTGTTGGCCCTGTATAGGGGGGCCAAGTTCGTTATTTTCAAATTTCAAATAGGTAAAAATAAAAAGGTCAGGATTAAAAACACTATTAAATACTATTTAAATAGTGGTCAAGTAGTTAAAATTGGTCGGCAGTCAATAATAATTAAATCTAACTAGGTATTTGCCGTTGAAATCTTAAAATCGAAGCCTAACTAAAATGCGTTGCGTTCCGTGACACGTGGTGTTTTTCGGGTGGAAAAACAGTGCATACGACGCCGTGTGTTAACGGGCTTGGGGGTCAGGTGGAAGATGACGTCAATGTTATAAAAACAGGGACTTTAAAAGAACGCAGCACTTACCACGTGTCACACCGCTATTCTCAGCGGTGTCCAGCAAAATCCAGCCGAGCCTTGGGCACAGTTCAACACTCAACGCACTACAGGTCACTTGTTTTCACTTTTGAGCAAAAAATTTTTACCAATTGGGCAGGAAAACCCAAAAAATTTAATTTTTTCACGGGAGCGGAGCGAAACGCGTGTGCTCGGCTCGGCTGACGGAACGCAACTGGGTTAGGTTAGGTTAGGTTAGGTTAGGTTAGGTTAGGTTAGGTTAGGTTAGGTTAGGTTAGGTTAGGTTAGGTTAGGTTAGGTTAGGTTAGGTTAGGTTAGGTTAGGTTAGGTTAGGTTAGGTTAGGTTAGGTTAGGTTAGGTTTTTTTTTTTTTTTTTTTTTTTTTTTTTTTTAATACTCCACCTCCAACATTATTGGAGTCTATGTTTGCTCTACCCTTTCATACAAGTTCTCGCATTTATACCTCTCGTACTATCATTCCTCATACTACCAAGTTCATTCATCACCTTTTATTCTGCTCACGGGTGGGACTCCCGTCTATCTGCTACCTATCTTTCTATCTTTATTTTGTTTATCTTTATTTATGTACGTCTTTAGGACTCAGGGGTAATAAATAACACTTGTTTTCTTCTTCTTTTGTAGTTTGACAATAGTAGGTGTTTAGGCAATATTTTTGTTATTTACATTATTTTACATTTCTATTTGTACTTATCATAACTTAGTTTAGCTGCCATATATCTATAATACATCAACATTACAATTTGTGACTACATTACATTATATATTTACATTACATTTAATAAATATTCTTACTTTATTTTTCATAATTTGTTTAAGTTTTATATTACAATATCATAAATAAAATAACTATCTACATTTTAAAACAATTTACTATATAATTTACATTTGTGTACTGAGTTCTAAATTTATGTACAAACATTGCCTAACTCAGTGAGTTATTTCCCTCCCTTGTTTACCCGTGTCTATTTATTTACTTAAATAAAGTTATTATTTCATAATAATAAGCTTATATTTATTTATTTTAAGGAAGGGAAACATCTCATTTCCTGTGAATCACAATGCCCCCACCGCCGACCGTGCATGTGCACTGTACGTGGCCAAGTCATGATGCCCTGCTCAATTTCTACCTGTGTTGATCATCTCAATCTGGCTTTTAAATAAAAGTGGTATTGAATGAGCAAGGGTGCAGGGCACAAACGACAAAGCCACGCACCAATGGGTCTGCGCTGATTGCAAGGTCAGGAATACGCAGTTGCCGACCTTGCAATCGCGTCCCATTTTCTTCTCAATGCACAGTCCCCGCTAAAGGCATTGTGATCCACCTTGTCTATTCCCGCCTTTTTGCAATTTATGCATGATGCCGTGGCACCAGCTTTGTGGTCAGCACATTCCGATTTTAGGTGTGGACCTCCGCAGTGGCTGCACGAGTCCACCTCCTCGTTGCAGTACCTCCTGCTATGGCCGTAGGCCAGGCAGCGAGAGCACTGCACGAGGGGGGACTGGTCGGCTACCCTAACGTGCTGGAGGTCCACGCGGAGGGTCCCGGCATCAACTGCCCTCCTCCATAATGCCGGAGATGTGCTAACCACAATGTGGTTTACTTGCGGGTTTCGCGCCTTTTTCCTATATTTGATTTGCAGGCGGTCGTCCTCCCTGTCGAGGCCGTGAAAAACTTCTGTGTTTTGTCTTCTCATCGCTCCGATGACGTCATCATCAGTATATCTGATGTTGACGCCCCAGAGGATGAGAAGGGGGTCCCTGTTTTTCACTTCCTCGACAGTGAGGTTCTTGCCTGCCCCCTCTATACGCTGCCGCAGCTTCGCCCTTTCCGCCTCTGTCGCACAGCTCATTATGACCTTCTGGTCCCTTGCCTTACGCACGCGCTCTACCCGAACCCACCCTTCCTTGGCATCCACCGCCTCCCGAACTTTGTCGAGCACCTGCTCCCCGGTGTCACAACCATCCTTAGATGCTATGACAAGGGACAGCAGGGCTCCACGCTCGGTCGGTTTCGCCAAGGCTGGGCGGGCCACTGCGTCTGCGTAAGACAAGGGGCCAGACTGCTGCGTCACTAACTCCCTAATTTCTTCCAACTTTCTCGCATTTTCGGCGATCAGCAGGGCCTGCTCATCCATTTTTTTGGATAGAGCAAGCCCTGCCGACCGCTCGTCATGAATGGAGGTGATCCCAGTGGGGGAGGTTTGGGTGCGGACACACGGGTTATAACCGGGAGTTAAATTCCCGGTCTCGACATATTCGCCCAAGTCACTTATAGTGTACGATATTGCTCGCAATTTTTCTTTTATCGAGTCTTTTATCGTATTTTTAAGGTTTCTTGCTGTTTCCAGCTCATCCTCTATCTCTTGCAAAAGGTCCTGACATTTAGTGCCCAGTTCATTCCTCATTTCGTCAGTTAACCTTTTTTTCCTGTCACAGGGGTGCACGTAAGGCGTAGCAATTGTTGCTTGTCCGAATTTTTTATACTGAGACGAGGGGGACACCCTGTGTTTTTCATCGTTTTCGTCCGAATAGCTAAGACGTCGGGCAAATGTCACTGACTTAGGGGTCCTACCTATAGGCTTTGTAGCTGTTATTGGGGTCCTTTCGATAGGCATGTTGGAGGCTGCGTCAATAAATAAAATTAAATAAATAACTGTGCATACAATAAACTTAAATTACTGTTCCTTGGTCCTGTATAGGGGGCAAGGGTCGTTAAATTATATTAAAGGTTTGTATAAGTTGTAAAAAGTTCGTCAAATTAAATTAAATTACAAATAATTATTAAGATTAAAACACAAATCAAATTAAAATTACAATGAAAATTTTAATTAAATAAGTTACAATTTTTGGCCCTGTATAGAGGGGCCAAAGTCATTAAAATGTAAATCTGTAAAAGTTGTAAAAGAAAAGTCCAAAATAAAAAAAAAATAAAAAAAAATAAAATTTTTTTTTTTTTTTTTTTTTTTTTTTTTTTTTTTTTTTTCTTTTTTTTTTTAAATATATATTATAGAGCCTTAAGAGCTGTTACTGTCATTGAAAACCCCAGGTCTCTGCGACCCCTAGAACCGGAGATATGGTCCTTTGAATATTTCCAAGATGGCGGCCCTGGATATGCCTAGAATATTAGAAATAGTTTATCTCCGGTATGGTTCGTCACAGATACCTGGTGTTTGGACTTTTCTAAATCGCACTGACGCCCTCTACTCAGATCTTTGGTCAGAATAGGTAAAAAATTTTAAGATCTGATCAGTTTTTTAACGTATGCGAGGGCTAGTAAACACAATACCACCCTCTCCAAAGAAAACCGCGGCTCGCTACGACCTGTGGGGCCGGAGTTATGCGCAATCAAAGTTTCACAAGATGGCCGCCAAGATGGCGGCGATTTTTAAAACGTTGATTTCTCCGGATCCAGAGGTCGCAGACCAGTCGTGTTTGGTATCTCCGAGATCGGACTGACGTCAGCTATATGCTGGTAGGGTCACTGAAGAGATTTTCAGCACCGTTCAGGACTTTTGAAAAATTTTGCTGAAAACCTTATAACTTTTGAATTTGCAGTCCGATTTCAGAAATTCCAAAAATATTCGGTAGTTCTTACCGTTGTGCTGTCTACAAAAACTTAAAATCTAGAATTTTCAATAAAACACGATTTAAAAAAGTAAAAAACAAAAAATTTGGTTTTTTGAAAATAAAGTCTAAAGTACTTAATCTAAAATTTTTCTTTCTGTTGCAGATCGTAGCAGCCGTCGGCTTCCTGCGTCCCACGTTGCTAAATCCCACGCGTCTCAAAATGCGTGGGAGTTATAGGTAGGTAAATTTTTAATTTTCAAAGTTCAATATTTCATTACCGGTGTTAGATAAAATTCTGCTTGAAGTGCCTGCTTACTATTTAAGGTTAGGTTAGGTTAGGTTAGGTTAGGTTAGGTTAGGTTAGGTTAGGTTAGGTTAGGTTAGGTTAGGTTAGGTTAGGTTAGGTTAGGTTAGGTTAGGTTAGGTTAGGTTAGGTTAGGTTAGGTTAGGTTAGGTTAGGTTAGGTTAGGTTAGGTTAGGTTAGGTTAGGTTAGGTTAGGTTAGGTTAGGTTAGGTTAGGTTAGGTTAGGTTAGGTTAGGTTAGGTTAGGTTAGGTTAGGTTAGGTTAGGTTAGGTTAGGTTAGGTTAGGTTAGGTTAGGTTAGGTTAGGTTAGGTTAGGTTAGGTTAGGTTAGGTTAGGTTAGGTTAGGTTAGGTTAGGTTAGGTTAGGTTAGGTTAGGTTAGGTTAGGTTAGGTTAGGTTAGGTTAGGTTAGGTTAGGTTAGGTTAGGTTAGGTTAGGTTAGGTTAGGTTAGGTTAGGTTAGGTTAGGTTAGGTTAGGTTAGGTTAGGTTAGGTTAGGTTAGGTTAGGTTAGGTTAGGTTAGGTTAGGTTAGGTTAGGTTAGGTTAGGTTAGGTTAGGTTAGGTTAGGTTAGGTTAGGTTAGGTTAGGTTAGGTTAGGTTAGGTTAGGTTAGGTTAGGTTAGGTTAGGTTAGGTTAGGTTAGGTTAGGTTAGGTTAGGTTAGGTTAGGTTAGGTTAGGTTAGGTTAGGTTAGGTTAGGTTAGGTTAGGTTAGGTTAGGTTTTTTTTTTTTTTTTTTTTTTTTTTTTTAATAAGGTGTAGCGATTGTTGCTACACCTTGTCCTTCGCCCTCTGACTTGGTCAGAGACAATGTTTTCGTAATTTTTAAGATTTTTACATGTTCCTATTTATTTTGATTTAATATATATATTTGTTTTACATTTTTATCTTTAACGTTGTTCTGGTATACAGTTATACTTTTTGATTTTTTCTTTATTTATTTAATTTTTTTCATTTTTTTAAGCATTTAAATATTTAATATTTAATAGACTTAATTATATTTACACATTTACACATTGCATTTTTTGTTTATTTACACTTATATAGAATTGTACTTTCATTACATTTGGAACATTTCAGATCTAATTTATTTATATTTGAGGACTTTTAATTGTATTTTGTACTATTTTCATTACGATATTTTAATTCTGATTTAGTAATATTATTTATGTTAACTGGTATCAAACAGTGAGAAGAATGCCGTTTGCATGCATTCACAATGCCTTTACCACAGACTGTGCACATTCCTTGTGCGCGGCTTAAAACGCGGTATCCTACTCTAATTTTTACCCGTATTAAATCATGTCGACCTGTCTTTTATTATAAAAGTGGTGTCGAATGCCCTTTGGGTGTAGGCACCAACGACCAAGCCGCGCACGAATGGTTGCTGAGCTGATTGCAAGGTCAGGAATACGCAGTTGCCGACCTTGCAATCGCGTCCCATTTTCTTCTCAGTACACAGTCTCCGCTAAAAGCATTGTGATCTGCTCTGTCCACGCCCGCTTTCCTGCAATTGCGGCAAGATGCCGCAGTACCAGCCATGTAGTCGGCACACTCCGACTTCAGGTGTGGACCTCCGCAATGGCTGCACGAGTCCACCTCCTCGTTGCAGTACCTCCTGCTGTGGCCGTAAGCCAAACAGCGAGAGCACTGCACCAGAGGGGACTGGTCGGCTACCCTTACGTGCTGAAGGTCCACGCGGAGGGTCCCGGCATCCACTGCCTTCCTCCATAGTTTCGGCGATGTGCCGACTACAATATGGCACACCTGTGGGTTCCGCGCCTTTTTCTTATATTTGATTTGCAGGCGATCTTCCCCATTGTCGAGGCCGCAAAAAACTTCGGGGTTTTGGTTCCTCACCGCTCTGAGGACGTCATCATCACTATGTCGGATGCTGACGCCCCAGAGAATGAGGAGCGGGTCCCTGTTTTTCACGTCCTCGACAATGAGGTTCTTGCCTGCAGTCTCTATTTTCTCCCGCAATTTCTTTCTTTCATTTTCGGTAGCACAGCTCATGATTACCTTCTGATCCTTCGCTTTACGCACCCGCTCAACTCGGACCCACCCTTCCTTAGCGTCCACCGCCTCCCGAACCTTGTCGAGCACCTGCTCCCCCGTGTCGCACACATCCTTGGATGTGACGACAAGGGAAAGCAGGGCTCCCCGTTCGGTCGGTTTCGCCAAAGCTGGGCGTGCCACTGCAGCTGCGTAAGTCGAAGGACCAGACTGCTGCGTCACCAACTCCCTAATCTCCTCCAGCTTCCTCGCGTTTTCGGCGATCAGCAGGGCCTGCTCATCCATTTTTTTGGATAGGGCAAGCCCTGCCGACCGCTCGTCATCTATGGAGGTGACTCCGGCGGGGGAGGTTTGGGTACGGGCGCACGGATGGTATCCGGGGGTTATGTTAACCGTTTCGACGAATTCGCCCATGTCGCTTATTGTGTCTGACAATATGTTTAATTTCTCCTTAATGGAATCTTTTATCGTCGTCTTAAGATTTCTTGCTGTTTCCAGCTCCTCTTCAATTTCCGTCAATAATTTTTGGCATAGGGTACCCATCTCATCCCTCCTGTCGTCAGTGATTCTGTTCCTTCTTTTTATAGGAGGGACATAAGGCGTGGGAATTGTCTCTTGCCCGAATTTGCTACCATACTGGGACGAGGGGGACAAAAGGGACACCCTGCGTATTTCATCACCTTCCTCGGAGTAGCTTAGACGCCGGGCAAAAGACACCGACTTTGGAGTCTTGCCAGTGGGCTTCGTCTGTAGCGGGGTCCTTTCAATAGGCATGATCAATTAATTAAATTTACAATAATACAAATTAAAATTCCCAATAACAATAAATAAAACTGTCGGAGGGCAGCGTCAATAATAAAATTTAAATTGTATATAATAAAATAAAGGCAATGAATAAAATTGAATGTGTATAATCTTCCTTGGCCCTGTAAAGGGGAGCCAAGGGAATTGTTAAGAGTATAAATAAAATAAGGCGTCAATTTTACTCCTAACCTAAATAGTGAATAAAAGTAAAACTAAATCTACAGTCTCTTGGCTCTGTAGAAGGGAGCCAAGGGTCCAGCCCGTTGCAAGCCCAGTCTTAAAAATAAAAATAGTGTAAAAATAAGGGCTATGAGTTAATAAATATTTAAATTGTTCCGTATTTGTCCAGCTAGCGTGACGCAACCGGGAGGGTGGGCGGGCAATTTTTTGCCGATTTCCTACGGGAAAGCGGCAAAGGGATGCAGGACCGCGGCCAGAACGAAGCTAGATCAATAAAAGGGGGGGTCTCGGTACAAAAAAGTGATGCCAGGTGAGTATTTATGTCGAAAATATTAAATAAATCGTAATTTAGAAGAAATTTGGCAAAAAATCGTTAAAAATATGTTTTTACTATACAAAATTTGTACGGAACGGTTTACTTATACAACGGGGTGTATTATCTAGCGCATGCGAACAAAAGTCGACTCAATTTGTACAAAAATTTTTGATGTTCGAACAAAATGTATGAAAAATTCGATGGTATAAGGTAACCTCGGTTTAGGTACCGTCACAGAATAAAGTCAATAAAAAATCGATATAACTCAAAAACTACTGAACCCACACTGGCAAATGGGGTGTCCAGGGATGCAGCACAGTCAGTATTACCAGAAAAAGTAAACACCGACACGGTCAAAAGGGAAAAATTTGGAGATTTTAAATAAAAAGTGCTGTTTTGTATGAAGAAATTGACAATTTTGAAAGAAAAGTTAAGTTAATTTGGAAACTATTGAATCTACTGAAATAAACTATTGGAATAAAAGATGCGGCTTAACGTGTTCTAATAGAAAAACGTAAAAGCCGATCAGTCGTTATGGGAAAATTTCGATTTTTGATCTAAAATTTGTGAAAAAAGTTAAGTTTTGTATATTAATATGTATATTTTTATGTTTTCAGGTGCAATTTTTTGCCGATTTCCTACGGGAAAGCGGCAAAGGGATGCAGGACCGCGGCCAGAACGAAGCTAGATCAATAAAAGGGGGGGTCTCGGTACAAAAAAGTGATGCCAGGTGAGTATTTATGTCGAAAATATTAAATA
>OY743110.1:22322500-22332500 GCA_963555685.1 Acrobasis consociella | reverse complement strand
AACCTAACCTAACCTAACCTAACCTAACCTAACCTAACCTAACCTAACCTAACCTAACCTAACCTAACCTAACCTAACCTAACCTAACCTAACCTAACCTAACCTAACCTAACCTAACCTAACCTAACCTAACCTAACCTAACCTAACCTAACCTAACCTAACCTAACCTAACCTAACCTAACCTAACCTAACCTAACCTAACCTAACCTAACCTAACCTAACCTAACCTAACCTAACCTAACCTAACCTAACCTAACCTAACCTAACCTAACCTAACCTAACCTAACCTAACCTAACCTAACCTAACCTAACCTAACCTAACCTAACCTAACCTAACCTAACCTAACCTAACCTAACCTAACCTAACCTAACCTAACCTAACCTAACCTAACCTAACCTAACCTAACCTAACCTAACCTAACCTAACCTAACCTAACCTAACCTAACCTAACCTAACCTAACCTAACCTAACCTAACCTAACCTAACCTAACCTAACCTAACCTAACCTAACCTAACCTAACCTAACCTAACCTAACCTAACCTAACCTAACCTAACCTAACCTAACCTAACCTAACCTAACCTAACCTAACCTAACCTAACCTAACCTAACCTAACCTAACCTAACCTAACCTAACCTAACCTAACCTAACCTAACCTAACCTAACCTAACCTAACCTAACCTAACCTAACCTAACCTAACCTAACCTAACCTAACCTAACCTAACCTAACCTAACCTAACCTAACCTAACCTAACCTAACCTAACCTAACCTAACCTAACCTAACCTAACCTAACCTAACCTAACCTAACCTAACCTAACCTAACCTAACCTAACCTAACCTAACCTAACCTAACCTAACCTAACCTAACCTAACCTAACCTAACCTAACCTAACCTAACCTAACCTAACCTAACCTAACCTAACCTAACCTAACCTAACCTAACCTAACCTAACCTAACCTAACCTAACCTAACCTAACCTAACCTAACCTAACCTAACCTAACCTAACCTAACCTAACCTAACCTAACCTAACCTAACCTAACCTAACCTAACCTAACCTAACCTAACCTAACCTAACCTAACCTAACCTAACCTAACCTAACCTAACCTAACCTAACCTAACCTAACCTAACCTAACCTAACCTAACCTAACCTAACCTAACCTAACCTAACCTAACCTAACCTAACCTAACCTAACCTAACCTAACCTAACCTAACCTAACCTAACCTAACCTAACCTAACCTAACCTAACCTAACCTAACCTAACCTAACCTAACCTAACCTAACCTAACCTAACCTAACCTAACCTAACCTAACCTAACCTAACCTAACCTAACCTAACCTAACCTAACCTAACCTAACCTAACCTAACCTAACCTAACCTAACCTAACCTAACCTAACCTAACCTAACCTAACCTAACCTAACCTAACCTAACCTAACCTAACCTAACCTAACCTAACCTAACCTAACCTAACCTAACCTAACCTAACCTAACCTAACCTAACCTAACCTAACCTAACCTAACCTAACCTAACCTAACCTAACCTAACCTAACCTAACCTAACCTAACCTAACCTAACCTAACCTAACCTAACCTAACCTAACCTAACCTAACCTAACCTAACCTAACCTAACCTAACCTAACCTAACCTAACCTAACCTAACCTAACCTAACCTAACCTAACCTAACCTAACCTAACCTAACCTAACCTAACCTAACCTAACCTAACCTAACCTAACCTAACCTAACCTAACCTAACCTAACCTAACCTAACCTAACCTAACCTAACCTAACCTAACCTAACCTAACCTAACCTAACCTAACCTAACCTAACCTAACCTAACCTAACCTAACCTAACCTAACCTAACCTAACCTAACCTAACCTAACCTAACCTAACCTAACCTAACCTAACCTAACCTAACCTAACCTAACCTAACCTAACCTAACCTAACCTAACCTAACCTAACCTAACCTAACCTAACCTAACCTAACCTAACCTAACCTAACCTAACCTAACCTAACCTAACCTAACCTAACCTAACCTAACCTAACCTAACCTAACCTAACCTAACCTAACCTAACCTAACCTAACCTAACCTAACCTAACCTAACCTAACCTAACCTAACCTAACCTAACCTAACCTAACCTAACCTAACCTAACCTAACCTAACCTAACCTAACCTAACCTAACCTAACCTAACCTAACCTAACCTAACCTAACCTAACCTAACCTAACCTAACCTAACCTAACCTAACCTAACCTAACCTAACCTAACCTAACCTAACCTAACCTAACCTAACCTAACCTAACCTAACCTAACCTAACCTAACCTAACCTAACCTAACCTAACCTAACCTAACCTAACCTAACCTAACCTAACCTAACCTAACCTAACCTAACCTAACCTAACCTAACCTAACCTAACCTAACCTAACCTAACCTAACCTAACCTAACCTAACCTAACCTAACCTAACCTAACCTAACCTAACCTAACCTAACCTAACCTAACCTAACCTAACCTAACCTAACCTAACCTAACCTAACCTAACCTAACCTAACCTAACCTAACCTAACCTAACCTAACCTAACCTAACCTAACCTAACCTAACCTAACCTAACCTAACCTAACCTAACCTAACCTAACCTAACCTAACCTAACCTAACCTAACCTAACCTAACCTAACCTAACCTAACCTAACCTAACCTAACCTAACCTAACCTAACCTAACCTAACCTAACCTAACCTAACCTAACCTAACCTAACCTAACCTAACCTAACCTAACCTAACCTAACCTAACCTAACCTAACCTAACCTAACCTAACCTAACCTAACCTAACCTAACCTAACCTAACCTAACCTAACCTAACCTAACCTAACCTAACCTAACCTAACCTAACCTAACCTAACCCCCTCGTGCAGTGCTCTCGCTGTTTGGCCTACGGTCACAGCAGGAAGTACTGCAACGAGGAGGTGGACTCGTGCTGCCACTGCGGAGGCCCACACCTAAAGTCGGCATGTGCTGACCACAAGGCTGGCACCGCGGCTTCCTGCCGCAATTGTAATAAAGCAGGTTTAGGTAAGACAGATCACAATGCTTTCAGCGGTGACTGTGCGTTGAGGCAGAAATGGGACGCGATTGCGAGGTCAGCAACCGCGTATTCCTGACCTTGCAATCAGCGCAGACCCACTGGTGCGTGGCTGGATCATTGGTGCCCTGAACCCTTAGTACATTCAATACCGCTTTTATCTAAAAGTTAGATTGAGATGACTAGATAGGTAAAAACTGAGCAGGGCATCATGACTAGGCCGCGTACTAAGTACATGCACAGTCGACGGTGAAAGCATTGTGACACATTAATGGGGTGTTTTTCTTCTAAAGTATAAAATATTAGTTTATTATTATATAATAATAACTGTATTTAAGTAAAAAATAGAAATGGTAAAGTGGGAAGGGAACACCTTATTATGTAAAACAGCTGCACACAACTGTAATAACCATAAATAGTGTAATAACCATATTATATTTTAAGATAAATAATATAAATGTATGAAATAAATTTATATGTAGTAATAATTAATTTTAAAACTGTATGTATTAAAACCAGACGAAACCCAAAAATTGTAAATAGACAAAACAAATATTTAGGAAAAGTAAGTTAAATTATAAAAATAAGATTTATGTGTAGTTAAAAATTTCTGTAAAATATATTTGTATAAAATGAAACAAAAATCTCAAAAATTGTAAAATAAGAATATGTTGTGTATTAATTACCTATTCCTGTATTCCCAAGTTTGAATAAATAAAAAGAAATAGTTAGGAACATATGTTAGATAGACGGGAGTCCCACCCGTGGAGCACAAAAGGTGATGTATGAACTTGGCTAGTATGATGAATGAAAGTGCGAGAGGCATGAAAGTGAGAACTGGTATGAAAGAGTTTCTCAGCAAAAATAGACTCCAATAACGTTGGAGGTTGTAGTATAAAAAAAAAAAAAAAAAAAGAAAAAAAGAAAAAAGAAAAAAAAAAAAAAAAAAACCTAACCTAACCTAACCTAACCTAACCTAACCTAACCTAACCTAACCTAACCTAACCTAACCTAACCTAACCTAACCTAACCTAACCTAACCTAACCTAACCTAACCTAACCTAACCTAACCTAACCTAACCTAACCTAACCTAACCTAACCTAACCTAACCTAACCTAACCTAACCTAACCTAACCTAACCTAACCTAACCTAACCTAACCTAACCTAACCTAACCTAACCTAACCTAACCTAACCTAACCTAACCTAACCTAACCTAACCTAACCTAACCTAACCTAACCTAACCTAACCTAACCTAACCTAACCTAACCTAACCTAACCTAACCTAACCTAACCTAACCTAACCTAACCTAACCTAACCTAACCTAACCTAACCTAACCTAACCTAACCTAACCTAACCTAACCTAACCTAACCTAACCTAACCTAACCTAACCTAACCTAACCTAACCTAACCTAACCTAACCTAACCTAACCTAACCTAACCTAACCTAACCTAACCTAACCTAACCTAACCTAACCTAACCTAACCTAACCTAACCTAACCTAACCTAACCTAACCTAACCTAACCTAACCTAACCTAACCTAACCTAACCTAACCTAACCTAACCTAACCTAACCTAACCTAACCTAACCTAACCTAACCTAACCTAACCTAACCTAACCTAACCTAACCTAACCTAACCTAACCTAACCTAACCTAACCTAACCTAACCTAACCTAACCTAACCTAACCTAACCTAACCTAACCTAACCTAACCTAACCTAACCTAACCTAACCTAACCTAACCTAACCTAACCTAACCTAACCTAACCTAACCTAACCTAACCTAACCTAACCTAACCTAACCTAACCTAACCTAACCTAACCTAACCTAACCTAACCTAACCTAACCTAACCTAACCTAACCTAACCTAACCTAACCTAACCTAACCTAACCTAACCTAACCTAACCTAACCTAACCTAACCCTCAGCGTATCTCCGGCGATTTGGAGGCGGGCGCTGGACGCCGGGTTCCTCCGTGTGGACCTTCAGCGAGTTAGGGTAGCGGACCAGTCCCCACTCGTGCAGTGCTCTCGCTGCTTGGGCTACGGCCACAGCAGACGGTTCTGCACGGAGAGGGAGGACGTCTGCAGCCATTGCGGAGGTCCACACATGAAGTCGGAGTGTGCTGAGCACAACGCGGGGACTGCGGCGAGTTGCCGCAACTGCAAAAAAGTAAGCGGCAACCGGTCGGATCACAATGCCTTCAGCGAGGACTGCCCAGTGAGGAGGAAGTGGGACGCGATTGCAAGGTCGGCAACTGCGTATTGTTGACCTTGCAATCAGCAGCGTTCACCGATGGGTGGCCGGGCCACCTTTTGCCAAATTGACCCCATATTGTAAAAATTTTGTTTTGACGCAAAACAAAAACGTTATAGAAGGGAGTCAACAGAGGCAAAACAGTGGCCCGGCCAAATATCGGAGCAAAGTGTCCTGCTGAAGACATTGCGGGTATAGGGCAATGGGGTGTTTTCCCTTTTTCTTATTTTAATCGCAAATTTTTGCAAATTATTATAATAATAATATTGCATAAAATTAGCAACTAATTTTAATTTTGTAATTTTCACAAAGGGAAAACACCCCATCGCGGTACACTGAGTCTACTTCTGTATTTTACTTAGTTTGGTGCAAATCGTCATGGATTCGTTTCACAGCGGTGCAGGCGTTTTCCGGGCGTTTTCCGGTCCGCTAGTGGCGTTTTCCACTTTCGGACTGGGCGCCGGGCTCAGTCTGCCCCGTTTTGGGACGAAGACGTGACGATTTCTAAAATCGATGTCGCATGATTTTCTGCCGTTAGGATGTCATCTATGTAGGCGCTCAGTTGTCGGGTCGTTTTTCGAGGTGTTTGGCACGGCAAACGCGCGCATGCGCCGGGTGCCGTGATGAACACTTCGAAACGTATGTATTAACATGTATTATATAATTTTGGCATATTATATCTATTAGTTTATTATATTATACATATATTTATATATTTAAAAAATATATTATTTATGTAAAAATATTCCAAAAAGAAAACATAGTCTCTGACCATGTCAGGGGGTGGGAATTAAAAAAAAACAAAAAAAAAAAAAAAAACCTAACCTAACCTAACCTAACCTAACCTAACCTAACCTAACCTAACCTAACCTAACCTAACCTAACCTAACCTAACCTAACCTAACCTAACCTAACCTAACCTAACCTAACCTAACCTAACCTAACCTAACCTAACCTAACCTAACCTAACCTAACCTAACCTAACCTAACCTAACCTAACCTAACCTAACCTAACCTAACCTAACCTAACCTAACCTAACCTAACCTAACCTAACCTAACCTAACCTAACCTAACCTAACCTAACCTAACCTAACCTAACCTAACCTAACCTAACCTAACCTAACCTAACCTAACCTAACCTAACCTAACCTAACCTAACCTAACCTAACCTAACCTAACCTAACCTAACCTAACCTAACCTAACCTAACCTAACCTAACCTAACCTAACCTAACCTAACCTAACCTAACCTAACCTAACCTAACCTAACCTAACCTAACCTAACCTAACCTAACCTAACCTAACCTAACCTAACCTAACCTAACCTAACCTAACCTAACCTAACCTAACCTAACCTAACCTAACCTAACCTAACCTAACCTAACCTAACCTAACCTAACCTAACCTAACCTAACCTAACCTAACCTAACCTAACCTAACCTAACCTAACCTAACCTAACCTAACCTAACCTAACCTAACCTAACCTAACCTAACCTAACCTAACCTAACCTAACCTAACCTAACCTAACCTAACCTAACCTAACCTAACCTAACCTAACCTAACCTAACCTAACCTAACCTAACCTAACCTAACCTAACCTAACCTAACCTAACCTAACCTAACCTAACCTAACCTAACCTAACCTAACCTAACCTAACCTAACCTAACCTAACCTAACCTAACCTAACCTAACCTAACCTAACCTAACCTAACCTAACCTAACCTAACCTAACCTAACCTAACCTAACCTAACCTAACCTAACCTAACCTAACCTAACCTAACCTAACCTAACCTAACCTAACCTAACCTAACCTAACCTAACCTAACCTAACCTAACCTAACCTAACCTAACCTAACCTAACCTAACCTAACCTAACCTAACCTAACCTAACCTAACCTAACCTAACCTAACCTAACCTAACCTAACCTAACCTAACCTAACCTAACCTAACCTAACCTAACCTAACCTAACCTAACCTAACCTAACCTAACCTAACCTAACCTAACCTAACCTAACCTAACCTAACCTAACCTAACCTAACCTAACCTAACCTAACCTAACCTAACCTAACCTAACCTAACCTAACCTAACCTAACCTAACCTAACCTAACCTAACCTAACCTAACCTAACCTAACCTAACCTAACCTAACCTAACCTAACCTAACCTAACCTAACCTAACCTAACCTAACCTAACCTAACCTAACCTAACCTAACCTAACCTAACCTAACCTAACCTAACCTAACCTAACCTAACCTAACCTAACCTAACCTAACCTAACCTAACCTAACCTAACCTAACCTAACCTAACCTAACCTAACCTAACCTAACCTAACCTAACCTAACCTAACCTAACCTAACCTAACCTAACCTAACCTAACCTAACCTAACCTAACCTAACCTAACCTAACCTAACCTAACCTAACCTAACCTAACCTAACCTAACCTAACCTAACCTAACCTAACCTAACCTAACCTAACCTAACCTAACCTAACCTAACCTAACCTAACCTAACCTAACCTAACCTAACCTAACCTAACCTAACCTAACCTAACCTAACCTAACCTAACCTAACCTAACCTAACCTAACCTAACCTAACCTAACCTAACCTAACCTAACCTAACCTAACCTAACCTAACCTAACCTAACCTAACCTAACCTAACCTAACCTAACCTAACCTAACCTAACCTAACCTAACCTAACCTAACCTAACCTAACCTAACCTAACCTAACCTAACCTAACCTAACCTAACCTAACCTAACCTAACCTAACCTAACCTAACCTAACCTAACCTAACCTAACCTAACCTAACCTAACCTAACCTAACCTAACCTAACCTAACCTAACCTAACCTAACCTAACCTAACCTAACCTAACCTAACCTAACCTAACCTAACCTAACCTAACCTAACCTAACCTAACCTAACCTAACCTAACCTAACCTAACCTAACCTAACCTAACCTAACCTAACCTAACCTAACCTAACCTAACCTAACCTAACCTAACCTAACCTAACCTAACCTAACCTAACCTAACCTAACCTAACCTAACCTAACCTAACCTAACCTAACCTAACCTAACCTAACCTAACCTAACCTAACCTAACCTAACCTAACCTAACCTAACCTAACCTAACCTAACCTAACCTAACCTAACCTAACCTAACCTAACCTAACCTAACCTAACCTAACCTAACCTAACCTAACCTAACCTAACCTAACCTAACCTAACCTAACCTAACCCTTTTTGTGCGAACATCAAAAATTTTTGTACAAATTGAGTCGACTTTTGTTCGCATACGCTAGATAATACACCCCGTTGTATAAGTAAACCGTTCCGTACAAATTTTGTATAGTAAAAACATATTTTTTTAACGATTTTTGCCAAATTTCTTCTAAAACACGATTTATTTAATATTTTCGACATAAATACTCACCTGGCATCACTTTTTTGTACCGAGACCCCCCTTTTTATTGATCTAGCTTCGTTCTGGCCGCGGTCCTGCATCCCTTTGCCGCTTTCCCGTAGGAAATCGGCAAAAAATTGCCCGCCCACCCTCCCGGTTGCGTATCGCGTAGCTGGACTCAGAAAGGGAGATTGTATTAATATTTTATTATTGACTAGTTATAAGGACACAGGTGCCTCCCTTCCTATAATATACATCAAGGTAGCTGGTATAGGGTTCAGGAAGGCACATCAAAAATCATTTTAAAAATTTCACTTGGCTCCCCTATACAGAGCCAAGCGACCGAAAACGCATTCTCCTTTTACACTTATATTTTAATTTTTATTGAACTTATATTTAAATCATGACTACTGTAAGGACCCCGCTTAACGCAGAGAAGCCTACTGGCACGACCCCAAAATCGGTGTCATTCGCTCGATGCCTTAATTATTCGGATGCTAGTGAAGAGGTTATAGAATTACCTTACAGTAAATATGGAAGAAGAGATCCCGACGCCACGCCCTTCGTACCTCCCGAACACAGAAGACAAAGAATCACAGATGAAGAGAGAGTCTGGCTGGCTGCAGAGTGTCGGGAAATAAAGGAGCAAATAGAGAAAGAGCTCGACTCGGCACGTAATCTCAAGACCTCAATAAAGGATACAATAAAAGAGAAATTAAAAGTACTCGAAAATAAAATATCAAATCTGGCCGAATACGTTGAGCCCAAAAATATAACCCCTGGATATCACCCAAGTATCCGAACTCAAACCTCCCCCGAAATCCAGAGCGAAATCCAGAGACCTTCACCCTCATCTGAAAATATGTCAGAAATAGAAGCAACGATTAAACAGATGGCCGGGATGTTGGAGCAAAATACAAACAGTATCAATGAACTGAAAAACGCGCTCCACCACTCAAAACAACTAACCTACTCCGAGGTCGCGGCAGGAGGCAGCGGAAATCCTAGCCGCACCCAAGTCACACTCCATTCAGTGGCCGTCTCGTCCAAAGGACTCGAGACCGGAGAAGAAATCCTGGACCAAGTTAGAGAAGCAGTGGCAGAGGGAAATGAATGGATAAGAGTTGAGAGGGTAAGGAAGGCCAAGGATCGAAAGGTAATTGTAAGCTGTGATTCAAAGGAAGAAAGAAGAAAACTAAAGGAAAGAATAGAGGAAAG
>OY743110.1:22255000-22317500 GCA_963555685.1 Acrobasis consociella | reverse complement strand
AGGAAGTACTGGCTAAGGTGAGAGAGGCGGTCGACGCAAAAGAGGGATGGGTAAAGGTAGAGCGAGTGCGGAAAGCAAGAGACCGAAAAATCATTATGAGTTGTGAGTCAACAGAAGAGAGGGATAAGGTCAGGGATAGGATAGAAAAGTCAGGGAAGAAACTCCAGGTCGAGGACATGAAAAATAGAGACCCGCTTATCATTCTTCGAGACGTCCTGCTGCAATACAGCGACGAGGACATCAAGAAGGCGATGAGAAACCAGAACGGGCATGTTTTCCATGGTCTCGACAAGGAGGAGGATAGGCTGGAAATTAGATATAGAAGGAAGGCCAGGAACCCCCTCACTGGACATGTGATAATAAGCGCCTCTCCAAAAATATGGAGGAGAGCGGTTGACGCTGGGAGATTGAGAATAGATCTGCAGGTAATCAGGGTTGAGGATCAGTCTCCGCTGCTGCAGTGCTCCTGCTGCTTGGAGTATGGCCACACTAGGCGGTACTGCAAGCAGACGGTAGAGCTGTGTAGCCATTGTGGTGGCCCCCACCTTAAGGCCCAATGCGCGGACTGGCTCGCCAGAGAGGCGCCCTCATGCAAGAACTGCAAAAAGGCCGGTCTGGCTCGTGTAGACCACAACGCGTTCAGCAATGAATGCGTTGTCAGGAAAAAGTGGGATGAAATAGCCAGATCGGCCATTGCGTACTGCTAAAGTTGTCACAGGTGTAAACACCCCCTACCACGTAGTGCAATGCAACCTCCAAAAGAAGAAGCTGGCAACCAATGAGATGTTAATAGAGGCAAACAAAAACAAGGTTGCTATAGCACTGCTCCAAGAACCATACGTAGGTGGGCAAAAGGGTATGAGGAGCTACAGTGGGGTGCGAATATATCAGTACTCGGGCAACGGTGAGGGAGTAGCGAAGGCCGCAATAGCCATATTTGACCCAGACTTAGTTGTTATCCAACACCCCGACCTGACTACCAACAATATTGTGGTAGTTGAAATACACACAAAGTCATGGAACATCACGCTGGTCTCTTATTACTTTGAGCCCTACCCGGAACCTATTGAGCCGTATCTCAACCACCTAAAAACAATCGTACGAACCTTAAACCCCAGAAACTTAATAATAGGAGGAGACTCCAACGCCAAAAGTTCATGGTGGGGTAGTTTGAAAGTTAATGACAGGGGTAATGATATGGCTGGAATGCTCCACGAGCTGGGTCTTCATATCCTCAACACAGGAAGTACTCCAACTTTTGATACTGTTAGAGGGGGGAAAAGTTTCAGGAGCCGAGTCGACGTGACGGCCTGCTCGACGAACATGCTTGACTACATAACAGACTGGGAAGTCAAGGAAAGCCTAACGAGCTCGGACCACAACGGAATAACTTTCGATATAAACATCCAAAAATCAAAAGGAGTCCAAATTGAGAGAACCACCAGGAAGTATTTTACAAAGAAAGCTAATTGGGACCAGTTCCATAGTAGACTGGACCAACTAAAACAAGTAAACAAAATAAGCAAAGTAGAGATTGACAAAATAAAAAGTAAGGACGAAATAGAGTCTTTTGTTGAAAAACTTAATAAAACAATAACAGATGCTTGTATACATGCGATACCAAAAATAAGGAAAAAACAAAAACTTACCATTCCGTGGTGGTCCGAGAAACTCGCCGAGATGAAAGCCAAAGTTGCGACGCTGAAGCGTAGGATCCGTAATGCAGCACCGGTCCGGAGGGCGGCCGTCGTCACCGAATACCTGAAACATAAAGAAGAGTATGAGGTTGAGGCTATGAGAGCTCAGACACAGAGTTGGAAGGAATTCTGTGAGAGACAAGATAGGGAAGGAGTTTGGGAGGGGATTTACAGGGTTCTCGCGAGGACGACAGAAAGGGTGGAGGATTTGCCCCTGGAAAGTGTAGGTAAAACACTCGATGCAAAAGGATCTGCGAAATTGCTAGCGGACACGTTCTACCCAGGGGACTCGGAGGTTAATGATAACCCGTTCCATCGGGAAGCAAGGAACACGGCAAAGCATGTGAATGAGGGAGACCATAATGATACATGTGATCCACCATTCACTATGGCTGAACTGAAGATCGCCGCTAAATCATTTAACCCGAAAAAGGCCCCTGGTGAGGACGGTTTTACAGCTGACATCTGCCTTCAAGCAATAGAGAATGACCCTGAGCTATTTTTAGGACTATTAAACAAGTGTTTGGAATATAAATGTTTCCCTAAGCAGTGGAAGGAAGCTGTCGTCGTCATATTAAGGAAGCCTGGCAAGGAAAATTACAGGATGCCCAAGGCATACAGACCAATCGGACTGCTACCGATCCTTGGCAAGATCTTTGAAAAAATGCTGGTCGCCCGGATGAAATACCATCTGCTACCAAGGATGAGCCGCCATCAATACGGCTTTATGCCACAAAAAAGTACCGAAGACTCCCTCTATGCCCTAATGCAACACATAAACAGCAAATTAAACCAGAAGAAAATAATAACTGTGGTGTCATTGGACATAGAGGGAGCCTTTGATAACGCATGGTGGCCAGCAATAAAGCTCAGGTTAGCGGAGGAAAAATGCCCAATAAACATCAGGCAAGTAATGGACAGTTATATGTCCGACAGGAAAGTCACTGTCAGATATGGTGGAGCAGAGGCCTGTACAGAAACCAGCAAGGGATGTGTTCAGGGGTCGATAGCAGGACCGATTCTCTGGAATCTTATACTGGACACCTTATTAAAAGACCTACAACAGAAAGGTATACATTGCCAGGCTTTCGCTGACGACGTGGTCCTGACCTTCGACGGAGACAAGGCACAAGACATTGAAGGCCTAGCAAATGGCATACTTGCGCAGGTTGGAGCGTGGGGTGTACGTAACAAGTTAAAGTTTGCAGCAAACAAAACGAATGCGATGACAATTACCCGCAAACTAAAATACGACACACCACGCTTGAACATGGGTGGGATTGCCATCAGCGAAGTAAAAGAAATAAAACTCCTGGGCGTGACGATTGACCACAAACTGACATTTAATAGTCACGTAAAAAATGTATGCAATAAAGCAATCGGATTCTATAAAATATTAGCCAGGGCCGCAAAGATAAGCTGGGGACTGAATCCAGAGATTGTACGCACTATCTATGGTGCTGCGGTGGAGCCGGTCATTCTGTACGCGGCAAGTGTATGGGCGTCAGCCGCCGAAAAAATTTGCGTTCAAAAAGACCTAAACGCAGTGCAGCGCGGCTTCGCCCAAAAGATGTGTGGAGCCTATCGAACGGTTTCCCTTAATTCGGCACTCGTGTTGACGGGTTTGCTCCCCCTTGATCTTCGAGTGCGTGAAGCAGCCTTACTATACGAGATCAAAAAGGGGGGGCCCCCACCGGGACTGAAGGATCGGGAGATTGAGCGAACAGCTTCAGCCATTCAAGGAGCTCACCCCGCAGAGCACATCGATATGGAAGTCACCAGCCTGGTAAACCAACAGGAAGTGGATGCGAACAGTGGGTTCGCTATTAAAATCTACACTGACGGCAGCAAACTTGACGGCAGGGTTGGTGCCGCTCTCTCCATTTGGAGGGGAGGGACCGAGGCTAAGACAGTCAAGCTTTGCTTGCCATCATATTGTACGGTGTATCAGGCTGAGCTCCTGGCGGTGTGCGAAGCGACGAAAAGAGCAAAAAAGTATGACGCCGGAACAATTGGAATCTACAGCGACTCTATGTCAGCATTACAAACTATAGCGAACCTCGGCTCCCTCCACCCGCTGGCAATTGAAGCAAGAGACAATATAAAATATATGTCTCTACAAAACAAAATAGTAAAATTGTTTTGGATTAAAGCCCATGCGGGATTGGAGGGAAACGAGAGGGCTGACCATCTGGCAAAAGAGGCCGCTGTAGGTTCCAAGAGAAAAGCAGACTATGACCTGTGCCCGGTCTCATATGCGAAGCGAACACTTCGCGCTGATTCGCTCCGTGCATGGGACAGCAGGTACAGTACGGGAGATACCGCCGCCATAACAAAACTTTTCTTCCCAGTGGCATCCAGTGCTTATAAAACGGTCCGTAGGATAGGTCTAAACAGCCAAATCACACAGCTTCTTACTGGACATGGGGGATTTGCTGAATATCTCCACCGTTTTAAATTAAAAAGCAACCCGGCATGCATATGTGCTACAGGAAGAAACGAAACAGTCCCCCACATCATCACAGAATGCCAAATAACCGAAATAAAAAGATTAGAAATAGAGTCACAAATTAACTGTAAAGTGACGGTAGAAAATCTACCGTCACTAATATCTAGTAATGATAGGCATAAGTTTCTAAGATATTGTACGGAAATTGTAAAATTAGTTAATAAGAGAAACAAATAGTATTTAATATTATGATTACAAGATATTAGAATAATATTAATGTACATCATAAAAATAATAAATTGTAAGTAAAATAGAAACTAAAATAACTTAAGAACGAATGTAAATAGACTAAGGAAATGTAACTAGAATAAGGAAATGTAACAACTAGATATAGATTAATATATAAATGTAATAAGAGCTTTATATAGATGTCAGTGTCAGATGAAAAACTAAAATAAAGAAATCTGCATGTGTGTAAACTTAACTACACCCTGTATACAAAGAGAGAGAAAAAAAAAAAAAAAAAAAAAAAAAAAGTATATAGACAGTTAGATAGAATATGTAAAATAGGCGGGCAAACCCACCCGCACCAGTATAAAAGAAGACGAATGAAAGGAAAGTATGCGGTATGGAAGTGCGAGAGGCAAACAAGCGAGAACTTTTATGAATGGAAAATTGTAGAAATAGACTCCGATTATGTTGGAGGTAGATAGATTATAAAAAAAAAAAAAAAAAAAAAAAACCTAACCTAACCTAACCTAACCTAACCTAACCTAACCTAACCTAACCTAACCTAACCTAACCTAACCTAACCTAACCTAACCTAACCTAACCTAACCTAACCTAACCTAACCTAACCTAACCTAACCTAACCTAACCTAACCTAACCTAACCTAACCTAACCTAACCTAACCTAACCTAACCTAACCTAACCTAACCTAACCTAACCTAACCTAACCTAACCTAACCTAACCTAACCTAACCTAACCTAACCTAACCTAACCTAACCTAACCTAACCTAACCTAACCTAACCTAACCTAACCTAACCTAACCTAACCTAACCTAACCTAACCTAACCTAACCTAACCTAACCTAACCTAACCTAACCTAACCTAACCTAACCTAACCTAACCTAACCCAGTCGCGTTCCGTCCCCCGCGCCGAGCACACGCGTTCACAGTGCGCTCCGTAATTAAAATTCCAAAAAATTGGTAATTAGTGTCCTAGACCCCTGAAAGTACTTCAGAAGTGTAGAATTAAGTGCAACGGTGTAGACGCGAACTCGGCGCGGTGGAAAAAGTGTTGTGGTGCCAGTGAAAGTGTGTTTTTAGTGTAGTGAAAAACTCGACACCCATTTTCCTAAGAAAAAGGCGAGGTACCCGGATCCCTCGAGGGTGTCGACTGTTGGCCTACATTTTTCATTAACCGGGTGCTCGTGGTGTTTTCCGGACCGGCCCGGGTCTGTGATTGGTGAATTTTCCGTTGGAGGTTACTAATCGGTGCCCGGGGCACGGCCCGGAAATTGCCACGTGGCTTTTTTCGTAGCGCACGAGGCACACGGAACGCGACGCATCAGATAAGGGAACTGGAAGGCCCGCTGAAAAGTGGAGCATAACACGTGCTTACGGTAGGAGCTACGGCTATTTTAAAGTCCCTGTTTTACCATCCTGACCCCTTGCTCGTTTTATCGGGCACCGTATGCACAATTTACGCACGGAAATTATAAGCACGTGTGGCATAACGCAACAAAACTATTTTTAATTTTTAACGGTTAATATTTTATATATTGCAACTTAATTTTAAATTCTGACCGTTTTAATTTTATTTGACTAAGTTTTACTTTTTAACCTTTTGACCTTAAAATTTTATCCTAAAAGTAACGAACTTTATAATTTGACCATTTTTATTTTAAAAATTAACGACTTTGGCCCCCCTATACAGGGCCAACAGATTTTAATTTTAGTTTTATTCTTTTTATATTTTTACAATTTTAAATTGAAGTTTTATACCGCGACGACCACCCCCTGAAATGGAGAATGTAGAAAAAGTAATTAATTGTCCTTCTGACATCAAAAAATGTTACCCGTCGCACCCGGTGCCTGAGTGCCTGCATGATCTCCCCTTAATAATCGCAGCGGAGGACGAATACCGTGCGCTGCTGTCGCCTGGGGAGGAGCTTGAAAGGGAGAGGCCCAGGAAGAGGGCGAGGAGATACTTGTGTTTCCCCTCGCCCTCTGAACGGGGTCTCAATGACCAGATCGCCTACTCCCCGGAGTCCGCGGCGCCCCCGCACTGCGAGAATGTCGCCGCCGAGGCCGACACCCACCTGGCCAATGCGATGAAGCTCCTCAATGGCTCCAGAAATCTCAAAACTGAGATTAAGTTTGGAGTCATTGAGGCGGTGAAACGCTTGTACGGGTTGGTGAGGGCTCTGGAGACGGGGCAACGGGGGGGAACACCTCCCCCGTTGCGCCCGCCTCCGGCGGTGATAACGGCAGAAAAATCGGCAGACACTCCGGACGAGCGGTCAGCGGGGCTTGATCTTTCAAAAAAGATGGAAGAGCAAGCCGCGCTGATCAGGGAAAACGCCCGGATGCTGGACGAAATCCGCGGATTGATCGTCCAGCAACCGGCGGGGGTTGGTGCTTTGTCTTACGCAGACGTGGCGGCCCGCACCTCCAAGGCGAAACCGGCAGAGCGGGGGGCCCTGCTGTCCCTTGTCGTCACATCTAAGGATGCGTGCGACACGGGGGAGCAGGTCCTCGATAAAGTCCGCGAAGCGGTTGACGCCAAGGAGGGGTGGGTCCGAGTCGAGCGTGTGCGTAAGGCAAAGGACCAAAAGGTTATTTTAAGTTGCTCGGCTCGTCGGAGGAAGAGAGGACTAAGGTGAGGGAGAGATTAGAGAGGGCGGGCAGCCTCACTGTCGGGGAAGTGAAAAATCGGGATCCGCTCCTCATCCTCTGGGGCGTCAACGTCCGTTATAGCGACGAGGACGTCATCGGAGCGGTGAGGAAACAGAACCCAGAGGTTTATCACGGCCTCGGCAGTGGGGATGACCGGCTTCAGGTAAAATACAGAAGGAAGGCGAGGAATCCGCACAACAGCAACGTTGTGCTCAGCGTATCTCCGGCGATTTGGAGGCGGGCGCTGGACGCCGGTTTCCTCCGTGTGGACCTTCAGCGAGTTAGGGTAGCGGACCAGTCCCCACTCGTGCAGTGCTCTCGCTGCTTGGGCTACGGCCACAGCAGACGGTTCTGCACGGAGGGGGAGGACGTCTGCAGCCATTGCGGAGGTCCACACATGAAGTCGGAGTGTGCTGAGCAAAACGCGGGGACTGCGGCGAGTTGCCGCAACTGCAAAAAAGTAAGCGGCAACCGGTCGGATCACAATGCCTTCAGCGAGGACTGCCCAGTGAGGAGGAAGTGGGACGCGATTGCAAGGTCGGCAACCGCGTATTGTTGACCTTGCAATCAGCAGCGTTCACCGATGGGTGGCCGGGCTGCCTGTTGCCAAAGTTACCCCGCGGCATAAAAACTTTACTTTATCGCAAAATAAAGTCGTTATTGAAGGGTGTAAACAGAGGCAACACAGCGGTCCGGCCAAACATTGGAGCAAAGTGTCACGCTGAAGGCATTGCGGGTATAGGGCAATGGGGTGTTTCCCCTTTCTATTTTAACGTAAAATTTTTGCATTTATTTTTAAAAAAATAATATGCACAAAATTTTGTAAATAACTTTTCTTTTTGTATTTTCACAAAGGGAAAACACCCCATCGCGGTACACTGAGCCTACTTCTGTATTTGATACAAATCGTCACGGATTCTTTTCACAGCGGTGCAGGCGTTTTCCGGGCGTTTTCCGGTCCGCTGGTGGCGTTTTCCACTTTCGGACTGGGCGCCGGGCTCAGTCTGCCCCGTTTTGGGACGAAGACGTGACGATTTCTAAAATCGATGTCGCATGATTTTCTGCCGTTAGGATATCATCTATGTAGGCGCTCAGTTGTCGGGTCGTTTTTCGAGGTGTTTGGCACGGCAATCGGTGCATGCGCCGGGTGCCGTGATGAACACTTCGAAACGTATGTATTAACATGTATTTTATAATTTTGGCATATTATATTTATTAGTTTATTATATTATACATATATTTATATATTTAAAAAAAAAAAATATATATATTTATGTAAAAATATCACAAAAGCAAACATAGTCTCTGACCATGTCAGGGGGTGGAATTTAAAAAAAAAAAAAAAAAAAAAAAAAAAAAAAAAAAAAAAAACCTAACCTAACCTAACCTAACCTAACCTAACCTAACCTAACCTAACCTAACCTAACCTAACCTAACCTAACCTAACCTAACCTAACCTAACCTAACCTAACCTAACCTAACCTAACCTAACCTAACCTAACCTAACCTAACCTAACCTAACCTAACCTAACCTAACCTAACCTAACCTAACCTAACCTAACCTAACCTAACCTAACCTAACCTAACCTAACCTAACCTAACCTAACCTAACCTAACCTAACCTAACCTAACCTAACCTAACCTAACCTAACCTAACCTAACCTAACCTAACCTAACCTAACCTAACCTAACCTAACCTAACCTAACCTAACCTAACCTAACCTAACCTAACCTAACCTAACCTAACCTAACCTAACCTAACCTAACCTAACCTAACCTAACCTAACCTAACCTAACCTAACCTAACCTAACCTAACCTAACCTAACCTAACCTAACCTAACCTAACCTAACCTAACCTAACCTAACCTAACCTAACCTAACCTAACCTAACCTAACCTAACCTAACCTAACCTAACCTAACCTAACCTAACCTAACCTAACCTAACCTAACCTAACCTAACCTAACCTAACCTAACCTAACCTAACCTAACCTAACCTAACCTAACCTAACCTAACCTAACCTAACCTAACCTAACCTAACCTAACCTAACCTAACCTAACCTAACCTAACCTAACCTAACCTAACCTAACCTAACCTAACCTAACCTAACCTAACCTAACCTAACCTAACCTAACCTAACCTAACCCAGTCCCGCTGCGTCAGGCGACCCGAACGCGCACTGCCCGCAACGCTCCGCGCTCGAAAAAATCAAAGTTTCGTGATTTTTACGGCTTAAAAATCAATAACTTCGCAACGGAGGCAGTTACAGGCCTGAAATAAATACTAAAAAGTGCGCGCTACAAAACTCTTTCGTGACAGTGTAAAGACAAGTACTTGGATTTTTCCCAAGTATTTTTAAAACACAAAAAACTGTGCAACCTTCGGGACCTTACGCGCGAAAAATTTCGTTAAAAAATCATCGGGCATCGTACAAAAACAAACTATACGTGTCTAAATACACAAGGAACTGGCGGACCCAACCATAGTAAAATCTTGCATACAAATTGTTTTTTTGGAACTTTGACAGTGCTGTAAAGTGAACTTTTTAAAAAATTTAAACTTTGAACGCGATTTACTCAAAATCTAAATCGGTGACGTATATATTTGGAACTGTGGTTTTGTGCGTCTTGGACGACTACGTGCCTGGACAAGTTTTCAAAATTTTCTGGCGAAGCACCGAGGCGCCAGAGACCAAAAACCGTCGGAACCCACCAGCGGTTTTTTCGGTTTTGCGGCTGAACCCGGGTGTGCGCGCTAGTGGTTCTGTCACCATTGGCTGCGCCCTGAGAAGACGCATCAGCCGACACCAGAACCAGGTTCCTAGGACCAGGCGTCCAGGAGCAGCACCCACTTTTCTGTCGGAATATTCAAAACCAGCACATTTGGACCCGCCCACGCCCGAAAATCCTGGGACTAGAATAAGTTATAATAGATAAGTACAGTGCAAATCTATCCCACAATCTGTGTGCCAAATTTGAGATCCCTAGCTTTAATAGTTAATTAATTACAGATTTTTAGTAGAACACTAGTAAATTTTTGCCCGGGTTTACGTAATTTCAAAGTGAAAAAGTGCTTTTTAAATAGGGGTTGTTTTGAGTAAACAACCCTTAATTTCTTTAGCCCGGGTCGTAAAAATAGTTTTTGAGTTGTTTCCATAATTTTAGCTTTTGTAGTTTTCGAGATAACTCGATCTCAAATTTGGTAAAAGCCGGGATTTTGACCCCCTTTTTTCACCCCTTTCCCGTAAACAAAACTTTTGGCGCATATAACAATTCTTCCTAATTATATATGAATTAATTTATTTGGGCATTATTTTATTTAAAATCTCTTTAAATTCGAAAATAAATAAGTAAACAAAATCCCGCCATCTATTGGAAAATTTCAGAACTATATACTTGACAAAATTTTTAACCTTTTTCAAAATTCTAAATTTATGTGTATTGTATAGTAAGGACCCCCGGACCCCTGTTTTTATCCAGGAGGACCCCCTAAGTGGGATAGATTTGTACTTATTAGCGTTGTAAGTGGTGACACTATAAGAAATTTTTAAACAAAAATTGTAAAAAATCAAATTGACGAAATAAAAATTATCTGGATAGTGAGGACCTTAGAAGGGACTCCTCCCGTGCCCCCTATCACCGGGAAGACGTATTTATTTACTTAGTTTTTAAGATATTTAGGTTATAGTGTCACCGAAAGTGAATTGTCATACACTTCTACATTAATCTTAATGCTACTTTGCAAAATTTATTTAATATAATTTATTATATTTAAATTATTCAATTTTCTTTAATTTCTATTTATAATTTATTGACATTATACAATTTTAAGTTATTTTAACAATTTTAACTTTAGTTTATAGTGATTGATATTTAATTTTGCAAAGTATTTTATAATTTAAGTTATTTAATTCTCATTTTAATTGTATTGCTATTTATACAACTTTTACAAACTTTTATTTTAATGTAAAACGACCTTTGCTCCTCTTTACAGAGCTAAGGGAACCGTATCTTAATTTTAACTTATTATTTAATTATAATTTTAATTTTATTTTGACGCAGACCTCCAGCGTGAGACAATGCCTCTCGCCCACTCCCCACCGACGTCTAGGAGGACACCCATTAGCGGGACACCAAAATCGGTGTCGTTTGTAGACCCGCATAATGGTAGTCCTACCAATTCAGAAGCCAGTGTCCAGTCGTGGTCGAACTTCATCAGAAATAGGGACCCGAACGCCACTCCTTTTGTCCCGAAAAGATATAGGAGGAAACGTTTATCGGATGACGACAGAGACACCCTGGTCGAGGAGTGCAGGGAGTATATCAAACAGGTCATTGACGAGCTAGAAACGGCTAGGAACCTGAAGACGACCATTAAAGACGCGGCTAAAAATATATTAGAAAAATTAGAAAATAAAATTATTGACCTAGCCCAGTACGTAGAGCCTAAGAATGTGACTCCAGGTTATCATCCGTGCGTGCGGACCCAGACTTCCCCTGAGACCCAACCTAGCCCATGTCAAGTCGAGCATGCTCTATCCAGGCAGATGGAAGAGCAGGCTCGACTGATAAGGGAAAACACTAAAAGTTTAGACGAGCTTAGGGAAATGGTCGCGAAGCAGTCTGGCCCTTCGTCTTACGCAGACGTGGCGGCCCGCCCGGCCTTGGCGAAACCGACCGAACGTGGGGCCCTGCTGTCCCTTGTCGTAGCATCTAAAGATGCTTGCGACACGGGAGAGCAGGTGCTCGACAGGGTTCGAGAAGCGGTGGATGCCAAGGACGGGTGGATACGCGTAGAGCGGGTGCGTAAGGCGAGGGACCAGAAGGTGGTGATGAGCTGCGCGACGGAAGATGAGAGGGCCAAACTGCGGCACAGACTTGAGGGGGCAGGCAAAAACCTCACCGTCGAGGTCGTGAAAAATAGGGACCCACTCCTCATCCTCTGGGGCGTCAGCGTCAAACATACTGACGATGACGTCATCGGAGCGGTGAGGAGGCAGAACCCGGAAGTTTTTCACGGCCTCGAGGGGGAGGAAGGCCGCCTGCAAATTAAATATAAGAAGAAGGCGCGGAGCCCGCATGTTCACCACATTGTGGTCAGCACATCGCCGGCCATATGGAGGAGGGCAGTTGCTGCCGGAACCCTCCGTGTGGACCTCCAGCACGTAAGGGTGGCCGACCAGTCCCCCCTCGTGCAGTGCTCTCGCTGTCTGGCCTATGGCCACAGCAGGAAGTACTGCAGCGAGGAGGCGGACTCCTGCAGCCACTGCGGAGGCCCACACCTAAAGTCGGCATGCGCTGACCACAAGGCTGGCACCGCGGCTTCCTGCCGCAATTGTGGAAAGGCAGGACTAGGTAGGACAGAACACAATGCCTTCAGCGGTGACTGTGCAGTAAGGCAGAAATGGGACGCGATTGCAAGGTCAGCAACAGCGTATTCCTGACCTTGCAATCAGCGCAGACCCACTAGTGAATGGCTTGGTCGCTGGTGACCTGCACCCTTAGCTCATCAATACAACTTTTATTTAAAAGCTAGATTGTATGACTAGAATAGGTAGAAAAAGAGCAGGCCATCACGACCCAGCCATTCACCGAGCATATGCGCAGGCGTCGGTGAAGGTATTGTCATTCCCGGACAACAGGGTATCCCCATCCCAAAATGTAAATTAAATATGTGTGCTTTATTGTTAAATAAACACAATATTTATGCAAACAAACGCAAAGTAAATAAAATGGGAGGGATATGCCCTAAATATGTAAGTCCGCGAGTATATAGATTAAGCTTAATTACTTTATTTTATACAAAAGAAAAACTATTATAAATACATTTAAAAATGCTATATATATACATACTTACTAAAATTGTAATTAAAAAATTTTAAAAGGCATGTAATAAATTGGTACAAAAAGTAGTTATTAAGAATCAATAATGTATAAATAATATTTATAACTATAATTTAAAAAATATATTCTGAAATAAAAACATTATTAAGATGAAAAATATAAAGATATACACATAAAATTATCGAAATAACAGATGATAAATAAATACTGTAAAAACATAAAAGACAATGTGTAATACATAAGAATATATATAATAGTAGCAAGATATAGAAATGTAAAGTATACACATATAATTAAATTAAAAGAAGGAACATGTATAATATAGAAATAAATGTAAAAGATAATGTATAATACCGAAGTATATATATAAGCATAGGAAGATATGGAAATGTAAAAATAAAGTAAGAAAGAATATGTACGATATGAAAATAAGTTTCAAAACATTGTAAAAAGAAAAGAAAGAAAAACTTGTGTACCCTTATTACCCCTCCAGAAAATAAAGAACAAAAAGATGATGATAGAGGTAGTTAAAAGTCGGGAGTCCCACCCGAATAGAGTATGAGATGATGTATGAACTTGGATAGTATGATGAATGAAAGTACGAGAGGCATGAAAGTGAGAACTAGCATGAAAGAGTTGTTCGGCAAACATAGACTCCAATCATGTTGGAGGTTTTAGGAAAAAAAAAAAAAAAAAAAAAAAAAAAAAAAAAAAAAAAACCTAACCTAACCTAACCTAACCTAACCTAACCTAACCTAACCTAACCTAACCTAACCTAACCTAACCTAACCTAACCTAACCTAACCTAACCTAACCTAACCTAACCTAACCAGTTGCGCTCCGTCCCCCGCGCCGAGCACACGCGTTCACAGTGCGCTCCGCGTTAAAAAATCCAAAAAATTGGTTTTTTGGGGCCTAGGTCCCAAAAAGTGTTTTAAAAGTGTAGTTTTTAGTGCACACAGTGTCGACGCGGCTCGGCGTGGTGGAAAAAGTGTTTTTAGTGCCAGTTATAGTGGTTTTTTAGTGGCGTGGCAAACGGCTCGGCGCCATTTTTCCTGAAAACAGGCGAGGCTCCCGGATCCCTCGAGGTTGTCGTACGTTTGCCCATTTTATCCACAAACCGGGTGCTCGTGGTGATTTCCGGACCGACCCGGGTCTGTGATTGGTAATTTTCCAGTGGAGGTTCCTGATCGGTGTCCGGGGCACGGCCCGGAAATTACCACGTGGCTATTGAAGCAACAAGGCACACGGAGCGCAACGCATTTTAACAGGAGACTGTACAGGTACCTTAGATTTTAATTTTATGACCGTTGTAATTTAAATTCAACGAAAACTTAGATATTTAGCCTCTTTACAGGGCTAACCTGTACAGTCTTATTTTATTTTAGCTAATTTTAAATTTGACCTTAGACTAGTAATTTTAATTTCTGACTTTATTTTATAATTTGACCATAATATTTTATTTTAAAAATTAACGACTTTGGCCCCCCTATACAGGGCCAACAGATTTTAATTTTAGTCTTATTTTTACATTTTCAAAGTTTTATACATTTTAACGTAACGACGACCACCCCCTGACATGGAGAATGCAGAAAAAGTGATTAATTGTCCTTCTGACATCAAAAAATGTTACCCGTCGCACCCGGTGCCTGAGTGCCTGCATGATCTCCCCTTAATAATCGCAGCGGAGGACGAATACCGTGCGCTGCTGTCGCCTGGGGAGGAGCTTGAAAGGGAGAGGCCCAGGAAGAGGGCGAGGAGATACTTGTGTTTCCCCTCGCCCTCTGAGCGGGGTCTCAATGACCAGATCGCCTACTCCCCGGAGTCCGCGGCGCCCCCGCACTGCGAGAATGTCGCCGCCGAGGCCGACACCCACCTGGCCAATGCGATGAAGCTCCTCAATGGCTCCAGAAATCTCAAAACTGAGATTAAGTTTGGAGTCATTGAGGCGGTGAAACGCTTGTACGGGTTGGTGAGGGCTCTGGAGACGGGGCAACGGGGGGGAACACCTCCCCCGTTGCGCCCGCCTCCGGCGGTGATAACGGCAGAAAAATCGGCAGACACTCCGGACGAGTGGTCAGCGGGGCTTGATCTTTCAAAAAAGATGGAAGAGCAAGCCGCGCTGATCAGGGAAAACGCCCGGATGCTGGACGAAATCCGCGGATTGATCGTCCAGCAACCGGCGGGGGTTGGTGCTTTGTCTTACGCGGACGTGGCGGCCCGCACCTCCAAGGCGAAACCGGCAGAGCGGGGGGCCCTGCTGTCCCTTGTCGTCACATCTAAGGATGCGTGCGACACGGGGGAGCAGGTCCTCGATAAAGTCCGCGAAGCGGTTGACGCCAAGGAGGGGTGGGTCCGAGTCGAGCGTGTGCGTAAGGCAAAGGACCAAAAGGTTATTTTGAGTTGCTCGTCGGAGGAAGAGAGGACTAAGGTGAGGGAGAGATTAGAGAGGGCGGGCAGCCTCACTGTCGGGGAAGTGAAAAATCGGGATCCGCTCCTCATCCTCTGGGGCGTCAACGTCCGTTATAGCGACGAGGACGTCATCGGAGCGGTGAGGAAACAGAACCCAGAGGTTTATCACGGCCTCGGCAGTGGGGATGACCGGCTTCAGGTAAAATACAGAAGGAAGGCGAGGAATCCGCACAACAGCAACGTTGTGCTCAGCGTATCTCCGGCGATTTGGAGGCGGGCGCTGGACGCCGGGTTCCTCCGTGTGGACCTTCAGCGAGTTAGGGTAGCGGACCAGTCCCCACTCGTGCAGTGCTCTCGCTGCTTGGGCTACGGCCACAGCAGACGGTTCTGCACGGAGGGGGAGGACGTCTGCAGCCATTGTGGAGGTCCACACATGAAGTCGGAGTGTGCCGAGCGCAGCGCGGGGACTGCGGCGAGTTGCCGCAACTGCAAAAAAGTAAGCGGCAACCGGTCGGATCACAATGCCTTCAGCGAGGACTGCCCAGTGAGGAGGAAGTGGGACGCGATTGCAAGGTCGGCAACCGCGTATTGTTGACCTTGCAATCAGCAGCGTTCACCGATAGGTGGCCGGGCCACCTTTTGCCAAATTGACCCCGTATTGTAAAAATTTTTGTTTTGACGCAAAACAAAAACGTTATAGAATGGAGTCAACAGAGGCAAAACAGTGGCCCGGCCAAATATCGGAGCAAAGTGTCCTGCTGAAGACATTGCGGGCATAGGGCAATGGGGTGTTTTCCCTTTTTTATTTTTTAATCGCAAATTTTTGCAAATTATTATAATAATAATATTGCATTAAATTGGCAACTAATTTTAATTTTGTAATTTTCACAAAGGGAAAACACCCCATCGCGGTACACTGAGCCTACTTCTGTATTTTACTTAGTTTGGTGCAAATCGTCATGGATTCGTTTCACAGCGGTGCAGGCGTTTTCCGGGCGTTTTCCGGTCCACTAGTGGCGTTTTCCACGTTCGGACTGGGCGCCGGGCTCAGTCTGCCCCGTTTTGGGACGAAGACGTGACGATTTCTAAAATCGATGTCGCATGATTTTCTGCCGTTAGGATATCATCTATGTAGGCGCTCAGTTGTCGGGTCGTTTTTCGAGGTGTTTGGCACGGCAATCGGCGCATGCGCCGGGTGCCGTGATGAACACTTCGAAACGTATGTATTAACATGTATTTTATAATTTTTGGCATATTATATTTATTAGCTTATTATATTACACATATATTTATATATTTTAAAATTATATTATTTATGTAACAATATCACAAACCGCAAATATAGACTCTGACCATGTCAGGGGGTGGGATTAAAAAAAAATAAAAAAAAAAAAAAAAAAAAAAACCTAACCTAACCTAACCTAACCTAACCTAACCTAACCTAACCTAACCTAACCTAACCTAACCTAACCTAACTTAACCTAACCTAACCTAACCCCTGACAATGCCTATTGAGAGGACCCCTATTGAGACTAAAACCATTGGCAGGACCCCAAAGTCGGTGTCCTTCGCTCGGCGTCTCAGTTACGCGGACGAAGACGAAGAGACAAAAGGGGTGTCCCCCTCGTCCCAAAGCAATTACTATGGCAGTGAGATAACAGCCACGCCCTTCGTTCACCCCAGAGACAGGAAAGAAAGAATAACGGATTATATGAGAGGAGAAATAGGCCAAGAATGCCAAGACCTATTGAAAGAAATAGAGGAAGAATTAGAGACCGCAAGGAATCTTAAAACAACCATTAAGGACTCCATAAAGGAGAAAACGAAGATATTGTCCTACAAAATCTGCGACCTGGGTGAACTAGTTGAACCCCAAAATATAACTCCTGGGTACAACCCGTGCGTCCGAACCCAGACCTCCCCCACTACCCAGTCCGCATCTACCCATGACGAGCGGTCGGTGGAGCTTGCCCTATCCAAAAAAATGGATGAGCAGGCTCTACTGATCGCCGAAAATGCGAAAAAACTGGAGGAGATCAGGGAGTTGATAAAGCAGCAGTCTGGTACCTCGTCTTACGCAGACGTAGCGGCCCGCCCACCTAAGGCAAAAGCAGCTGAGCAGAGAGCCCTGCTGTCCCTGGTCGTCACATCCAAGGATGGTTGCGACACGGGAGAGCAGGTGCTCGACAAGATCCGCGAAGCTGTGGATGCCAAGGAGGGGTGGATCCGCGTGGAGCGGGTGCGTAAGGCGAGGGACCAGAAGGTGGTGATGAGTTGCGCCACGGAAGATGAAAGGGCCAAATTGCGTCAAAGACTGGAGGGGGCAGGCAAAAACCTCACCGTCGAGGTCGTGAAAAATAGGGACCCACTCCTCATCCTCTGGGGTGTCAGCGTCAAACATACTGACGATGACGTCATCGGAGCGGTGAGGAGGCAGAACCCGGAAATTTTCCACGGCCTCGAGGGGGAGGAGTGCCGCCTGCAAATGAAATATAAAAAGAAGGCGCGGAATCCGCAGGTTCACCATGTTGTGGTCAGCACATCACCAGCCATATGGAGGAGGGCAGTTGCTGCCGGAACCCTCCGTGTGGACCTCCAGCACGTAAGGGTAGCCGACCAGTCCCCCCTCGTGCAGTGCTCTCGCTGCCTGGCTTATGGCCACAGCAGGAGGTACTGCAGCGAGGAGGCGGACTCGTGCAGCCACTGCGGAGGTCCACACCTAAAGTCGGCATGTGCTGATCATACGGCTGGCACTGCGGCTTCCTGCCGAAACTGTTGTAAGGCAGGATTAGGTAGGACAGATCACAATGCCTTCAGCGGTGACTGTGCATTAAGGCAGAAATGGGACGCGATTGCAAGGTCGGCAACAGCGTATGCCTGACCTTGCAATTGGCGCAGACCCACTGGTGCGTGGATTGATCGATGGTGCCCTGCATCCTTTAGTACATTCAATACCACTTTTATTTAAAAGTAAGATTGATATGGCTAGCATAGGTAAAAACCGAGCAGGGCATCATAACAAGGCCGCGTACCGAGTACATGCACAGTCGGCGGTGAAGACATTGTGATACAGCAACGAGGTGTTCCCTTCCCCAAAAATGTAAAAATATAAGCTTATTATTATATAGTAATAATAACTTTATTTAAGTACAAAATAGAAAAAGCAAAATAGGAAGGTAACGCCTCATTGTGTAAGACAGTCGTGCACAAAAAATTAGCTTTATAAAATAATGTAATATGCCCTATTTCTTATCATGTTACAAGTACAAGATAGTGTAATAACAATATTAAAATATATATTAAATATGTACAAAAAGTAATGAAAATTGGAAAATGTAAATATAAGAACAAAATTAAAATGTAAAACAAAATTGTAATTTATTAAAATAAAAGTTACATGTACAAAAATTATAATAAAAACTATACGTATAAACTGAAACAAATTCAAAAATGTAAATAGAAGAACAAAATTAAAATGTAAAACAAAATTGTAATTTATTAAAATAAGAGTTCACATGTACAAAAATTATTGTAAAACTATATGTATAAATCGAAAAAACATTCAAAAATGTAAATAGAAGAAAATGTGCAGAACAGTGCAAACCTATTCCTGTATTCTCAACTTTGAATAAATAAAGAAAAATAAAAAATCAAAATAGTAACGATGAAACGTATATATAAATCAAACAAACACAGCGCAAAAATATACTAATCAGAAAACATAGTCTCTGATTGCGTCAGAGGGTGAAGAAAACGCGCCAAGCGCGTTTTTTAAAAAAAAAAAAAAAAAAAAAAAAACCTAACCTAACCTAACCTAACCTAACCTAACCTAACCTAACCTAACCTAACCTAACCTAACCTAACCTAACCTAACCCCAGCCGGGACAAGAGGAACTCATCCGGGCAATAACCCCGCCCAAGGACTCCAGGGTAGTAGTCGCCAAGTGCACCAGGGTAATGCTGGAAGACAGAATCCTCGAGATGGCAAAAACCATATTCGGAGACCTGTCGGAAGGTAGAATCCTGGAGCGACTGACGGTCCCAGCCTTTGCCTGGGTGAACGGTGTGCCGGGATGTGGGAAGACCACATGGGTGATCGCTCAGGTTGACGCGGACAAAGACCTCATCGTGACATCCACCAGGGAAGCAACCAAAGACTTAAGAGAAAAGTTGGCACCGCGGATCGGGGAAGAACGAGCGAGAAAGCGAGTTCGGACCATGGCGTCGCTGCTGGTGAACGGAGTGAGTGATGACGACTCGTGTACACGCCTTGTGGTGGACGAAGCCCTCATGAATCACTTCGGCGCAATAGTGATGGCCACTCAGATCGCAGGAGTCGACGAAACTCTTCTGATTGGTGACAACAACCAGCTTCCGTATATAGACCGCCAAAACCTGTTCTCTCTGGAGTACTGCAGGCCGTACAAAATAACACCAATAACGAAGCACCTGTTGTGTACGTACAGGAATCCACAAGACGTGGCGTATGCTCTCAACGAAGTCTACAGTGGCATATATTCGGCCAAACGTCAAACGCGTTCCTTGTCACTGAAGGAGTACAGGGGAGCGGAAATCCCGAAAATGGAGAACACCCTGTATCTGACCCACACCCAGGCGGAAAAGGAATTCCTGATCAGCCAGGGATACGGGGCCGACTCGGGATCGCGTGTCCTCACTATTCACGAAGCGCAGGGACTCACGTGGGAGACGGTGATAATTGTACGTACCACAACCAAAAAATCAATGCTGCCACAGAGCGTCCCTCATGCGGTAGTTGCTCTCTCTAGACACACAAAGACCTGTGTCTATTATGTAGACAATACTAAAGATGATGCAATAGCACGTCTCATTCTACGAGCAGAGAGAGCAACCGATGAGACCATCAGGGACTACAATCTCAAAATGGCTATTTGGAACGGTGACGACGCGATCATCTCGATCATGACGGGACCGGGGGAAGCAAACCGACCATGATCGATGCACGGAAAAAAAAAAAAAAAAAAAAAAAAAAAAAAAAAAAAGTACTACTTTCGGAAGAGGCCGGAGGCATGAAGATGTAAAATAAAAAATAAAAAAAAAAAAAAAAAACAAAGTGACGACAAATATATGACAAATATTATGAATTGTAATAAGTAACATAAATGTAGTGTAATAGTAAGTATTGTAACAATGTGTAATTAGTAACATAAGCTTATTTTAATAATATAAGTAGTTTTCTCTTTTTTCTTTCTCTTTGACAAACAAATTGTACCACGAGTTCAAGCAGTCATGCTCACTAAAAATGTTCAATATGGCAGTGGCGTCACGGGTCGGGTCGACGGGTTCCCTCCAATATGGTTGAGCCCGACGATGGCTGACTCGTGCGTCAACTCGTGAACGGGTGCTGCCAAGGGGAACTGGTCTGCTGGAACTCGTGACAACAACACAAGTGTAAATTAATTTAAAAAAAAAAAAAAAAAAAACCAACAAATAAACTATAATAATAAAAAACAAAAAAAAAAAAAAAAGGCATGCAAAACAAAAAAAAAAAAAAAAAAAATTGATCGAAAAAAAAAAAAGAAAAAAAAAAAAAACGACAAAAAAAAAAAGACAATAATAAATATTTATATATATTTTACGATTAAGATATAATTATAATTATAGATTTAGTAATACTTAATTTAAGAAATGACTGTACTGCATATTTATGCACGTATTTTTTCTGCGTAGCTACTAGATGTTTAAGACAACATAAATAATGTAACAAAATTACTAAACTAAAAAAAGGTACGGGCTACGAGCCTGTAGTGTGAAACTTTATTTAAAAAAAAAAAAAAAAAAAAAAACCTAACCTAACCTAACCTAACCTAACCTAACCTAACCTAACCTAACCTAACCTAACCTAACCTAACCTAACCTAACCTAACCTAACCTAACCTAACCTAACCTAACCCAGGCGACCCGAACGCGCACTGTCCGCAACGCTCCGCGCTCAAAATTTCAAAGTTTTTTGCGATTTACGGCTAAAAAAATCATATCTCCTGAGCGGAAGTAGCTATCGTTGTGGAAAATATATCAAAAAATACGCGCAAAGAATACCTATCGTGCAAGTGTAGTGACAAGTACCTAGATTTTTTCTAGGTATTTTTAAATCATAAAAAAGTGTTTAACACTCGGAACCCTGTGCGCGGAAAAAATCGTCAAAAAATAACCAGACAACGTACATTCACAAATAAAACGTTAAAACGTGCTCCAGACTACAACGCATCTGGTCACATAAAAATCTGCGACGAAAAATATCAATTTGGAACCAAATTAGACAGGACAAAATAAAAAATTTTAAAAAGTGAACTAAAAACTCGAATTTCTTGAAAACAAGATCTGTGACCCCCCATTTTTCAACTGTGGAAAGGTGTATTTTAGTGTCCTGCGTATTTGTACACATTTTGGAAATTTTTTGGCGACGCGTCGAGGCACTAGGACCAAAAAACTGGCTGACATCACCAGCGGTTTTTTCGTTTTTGCGGCTGAACCCAGGTGCGCGCGCTAGTGGTTTTGTCACCATTGGCTGCGCCCCGGGAAGACCTTTCGACCGATACTTCGATCAAGATCCTAGGACAAGGAGATCTGAAGTTACAGCCACATTTCCGCTGGAAAGTTGAAGTCACCAAATTTTGGACCCGCCCACGCCCGAAATCTGACGAAGTGGAACACACTATAGTAGATAAGTTCAGTGCAAATCTATCCCACAATCTGCGTGCCAAATTTGAGATCCCTAGTGTTAGTAGTTATTTAATTATAGATTTTTAATTGAAACATAGGAAAAATTTTGCCCGGGTTTACGTAATTTCAAACTGAAAAAGTGCTTTTTAAATAGGGGTTGTTTTGAGTAAACAACCCTTAATTTCTTTAGCCCGGGTCGTAAAAATAGTTTTATAGTTGTTTCCGTATTTCTAGCTCCAGTAGTTTTTGAGATAATTCGATCTCAAATTTGGTAAAAGCCGGGATTTTGACCCCCTTTTTTCACCCCTTTCCCGTAGGGGAAACTTAAGGGGCATACAAAAAATCCTCATTATTAACCGGTAACTATTTTATTTTGGCACTAGTTTAATTAAATTCTTATTAATTTCGAAAATAATCTTGTAAACAAAATCCCGCCATCTATTGAGAAACTTTGGAACCATATACCTGATGAAAATTTTAACTTTTTTCAAAATTCCAAATTTATTTGTATCGTGTAGTAAGGACCCCAGGACCCCTGTTTTTATACAGGAGGACCCCCTAAGTGGGATAGATTTGCACATATTAGCGTTGTAAGTGGTGACACTATAGAAATTTGTAAATAAAAATTCGTATAAAATCAAATTGACATAATAAAAATAATTTGGACAGTGAGGACCACAAAAGGGACTCCCCGCTTCCCCCCTTTTATCGGGAAGACCTATTTATTTACTTAGTTTTTAAGATTTGTAAGTTATAGTGTCACCGAAATAGGATTTTAAACACTTTAGTACTAATTACTTTGCAAAATATTCTTAAATAATTGTTTTAACTTAATTTATTTAATTTTCTAATAATCTGTAATTTAATATAATTGTCAATTTATAATTTTAATACATTTTAATAATTTTAACTTTAGTTTATAGTGACTGACTTTTGCAAAGTAGTTTTAAAATTCAATTTATTTAATTTTTATTTTATCTTTACGGTTATTTATACAACTTATACAAACTTTAACGTAGTTTTAGGTAATAACGACCTTGCTCCCTTTTACAGAGCTAAGGGAAGTGTATTTTAAATTTTTAAATTTATTTATTTAATTGTAATTTTAATTGAAATTTTAATTGTAATTGACGCAGACCTCTAGCGTGATAAACATGCCTCTAACTCATTCTCCGCTTATATCTAAAGGGACAGCGGTCAGCGGGACGCCCAAATCGGTGACATTCGCCGATACACAAAGGTGTCTGAGCTTTTCGGACTCGAGTCCACCAACATGCTCGACGGAAGAAAGAATCAGATTTAAAAGGAGTATGGAAAATGACCCCAGTCGTACACCGTTTGTCCCAGAGAAATACAGGAGAAAACGTATAGACGATGATAAAAGAAATACATTATTATTAGAGTGTAGAGATTTTATACAATCAGTTATAGATGAGTTAGAGACCGCTAGAAACTTGAAAACGACTATCAAAGATACAATAAAGGAAATTTTAGGGCGATTAGAAGATAAGATGATAGACCTGGGCGAATTCTGTGATCCGGAAAATATCACACCAGGATACCACCCCAGTGTACGTACCCAGACCTCCCCTGAGGCCCTACCCAGCCCAAATCAAGTCGAGTCTGCTCTGTCCAAACAGATGGAAGAGCAGGCTCGACTGATTAAAGAAAATTCTGAGAAGCTGGAGGAAATAAGGGCGATGATCGCGCAGCAGCCTGGCCCCTTGTCTTACGCAGACGCGGCGGCCCGCCCGGCCTTGGCGAAACCGACCGAGCGTGGGGCCCTGCTGTCCCTTGTCGTAGCATCTAAAGATGCTTGCGACACGGGGGAGCAGGTGCTCGACAGGGTTCGAGAAGCGGTAGATGCCAAGGACGGGTGGATCCGCGTGGAGCGTGTGCGTAAGGCGAGGGACCAGAAAGTAGTGATGAGTTGCGCGACAGAAGCCGAGAGGGCCAAACTGCGGCAGAGACTGGAGGGGGCAGGCAAAAACCTCACTGTCGAGGCCGTGAAAAATAGGGACCCACTCCTCATCCTCTGGGGCGTTAGCGTCAAACATACTGACGATGACGTCATCGGAGCGGTGAGGAATCAGAACCCGGAAGTTTTTCACGGCCTCGACGGGGAGGAAAGCCGCCTGCAAATAAAATATAAGAGGAAGGCGCGGAACCCACAGGTTCATCATGTTGTGGTCAGCACATCGCCGGCCCTATGGAGGAGGGCAGTTGCTGCCGGAACCCTCCGTGTGGACCTCCAGCACGTAAGGGTGGCCGACCAGTCCCCTCTTGTGCAGTGCTCTCGCTGCCTGGCTTACGGCCACAGCAGGAGATACTGCACCGAGGAGGTGGACTCGTGCAGCCACTGCGGGGGCCCGCACTTAAAGTCTGCATGTGCTGAGCACAAGACCGGCACCGCGGCCTCCTGCCGCAACTGTAGTAAGGCAGGAATGGGTAGGACGGACCACAATGCCTTCAGCGGCGACTGCGCGTTAAGGCAGAAATGGGACGCGATTGCAAGGTCGGCAACCGCGTATTCCTGACCTTGCAATCAGCGCAAACCCACCGGTGCATGGCTCGGTCGTTGGTAGCCTGCATCCTTAGATCATTCAATACGACTTTTACTTAAAAGCTAGATTGACATGACTAAAACAGGTAGAAAATGAGCAGGTTATCACGACTCGGCCATATACCGAGCACACGCGTAGTCGGCGATGAAGGTTTTGTCATTCCCGGACAGCTGAGTATTCCCCTCCCCGAAATTGAATCAAATATATGTGCATTATTATATAATAATCACAATATTTAAGCAAATAAACATAGTAAATAATTGGGAGGGATATACTCTACTATATAAGTCTGTGGAGAAAGGAAAAAATAATGTAAAACATGAACTTAATGTCAATACATACAACAATTTTTATATATAAAAGTAAAAGTATTGTTAGAAATTTAAAAATGTAATTATATGTTAAAATTTATTGAAATTTATAAATAAAAAATTAGAAAGGCAAATGCCTAAATGTACAAAAATGTCAATATAATAATAAAAATAATTTAGCTGTGTTAAGTAATACCTATAATAATATAAATAAAAACATTGAAATAAGATATAAGGTAAATCAGAAAAAATGTAAATGTTGCAAAAAGTAGTGGAATAAAATATCCAATGTAACGCAAACTACTGAAAAAAATAAATAAATTATTAGTTAAATAATAATACACATGTAGATATTATATACTATAGTAAGAGTTGAAAATGTAAAATACATATAATAGCTAAGAAAAAGGAACAAAATGTATAAATAAGAAATAACTTTGTAAAATTGTAAGAGAAAAATTGTAAGAAAGAAGAGAAGTTCGTTGTATTGACTACCCTTATTACCCCCTACCGAAAATAAAAATAATAAAATAAACAAAAGATAGAGAAGTCTAAAGCAGTTAAAAGTCGGGAGTCCCACCCGAATAGAGTATGAGATGATGTATGAACTTGGATAGTATGATGAATGAAAGTACGAGAGGCATGAAAGTGAGAACTGGCATGAAAGAGTTTTTGGGTAGAAATAGACTCCAATCACGTTGGAGGTTGTAGCATAAAAAAAAAAAAAAAAAAAAAAAAAAAAAAAAAACCTAACCTAACCTAACCTAACCTAACCTAACCTAACCTAACCTAACCTAACCTAACCTAACCTAACCTAACCTAACCTAACCTAACCTAACCTAACCTAACCTAACCTAACCTAACCTAACCTAACCTAACCTAACCTAACCTAACCTTTTTTTTTTTTTTTTTTTTTTTTACATGTGGAAAATGGCCGTCCCACACCACTCTCACTGCGGGGACAGGAGAGTGGTAGTGTGGGGCTCGAACCCACTAAAAACCACATGGCGTACCTCTCGTCGCATATAGCTCAGCACGCAGGGTCACCTGATCAAGTCTGGCATTCTACTGCGTACCGGCTGCGACTACCTGCTTCCAGGTTCCTCTTTTCTTTTATTTTCCTCTTCTTTGGTTTTCCTTCATAGAGGCGCGTGCGGGTACACGCGCACACTTCCTCTGGCGCCCAGCTCCGGCGACAGACTTTTCCCCGAGTCTGTCACCCATGGGCTGTCATTATGGTGGTAGATTGCGGTTGTAATCCCGCCGTCTCCGACCCATCTTACGTCGGCGGATGTCCTGCGTCGTCGTGGCTTCACGCTCACGCTCAGCAGTCTCTTTTGTTGTCATTACTGTCTCGCAGAATATTCTCACAGCGTTCCATCCCGCTCTTGACGAGACCATCGCCTTAAATATGGACCGCAGTGAGAGATCCGGTCCAATTACATCTGTTAGTTCGGCACGCTCCCGCTCCCATGCTGTACATGCCATGAGGGTGTGCTCAGCCGTATCTTCTAAGCCGCCAACACAGTGGTGGCACTCGGTTGACAGTTCTCTCTTTGCTCTCTCACATAAATACAAACCAAAGCAGCCATGACCGGTTAGTACTTGCGTCATACGAAATGTGAGGGCTCCATGACTCCGGTTCACCCATTCAGGTAATATTGGGCGAACAGCCTCGACTGTCTTAATGCCAGCGCTTGCACTTTCTAGCCTTTGCTGCCAAAGTTGCAGAGCGTCCGTTCTTAGTTGAATGCGATACCCCTCCACCTCTCTCGGCGCGGGCCGGTGTCCCCGAGCCAACGCCTCTTCACGCCAGTTGAATACCGCTGCGAGGGCTCTCGCTTCAATATCCCACGGGATTGATCCCGCCAATATGCACGCTGCGTTCAATGAGACTGTGCAGTATCCTCTAATAGTTCTTATCGCCAACACTTTCTGGGAAGAATTAAGGAGGGCGATACCTCGCTTTTTTAGTATCTCACCCCATATTGGGGCTCCATATAGTGCCATCGACCTTACGATCCCTTCATAGAGTCGGCGGCACGAAGATTTCGGTCCTGAGATATTGGGCAGCAAGCTCCCCAATGCCAATGCCGCTGATTTTAGTTTGGGCACCAATGTCTGGATGTGGGTGGTGAAGTCCCACCGACTGTCAATCATGAGGCCAAGATATTTGATACTCTCTTTAACTTCGATGGTGACTCCACCCACCACTATACTCGCTCCTGGAGGGGGGCCTCTACGGGGTCCATGAAATAGTAGGGCCTCCGATTTTTCCAATGCTACCTCCAGCCCAAGCAGCCGGATACGTTGCACGACTTGTGCCACCCCTGCAGTAGCCCTCAGACTGGCCTCTTCAAATGATCTTCCTCTTATTGTGACTAAGGTATCGTCCGCATAACAAGTAAGTTGGACCGAGGCCAGGTTTGCACCACGCAACACCCAGTCATATCCGATGTTCCACAGGAGTGGGCCGAGGACCGACCCCTGTGGAACACCGCACGACATGATCCAATTACGCCATCCGTCTATTCCGGGGAATTGAATTTGTCTTCCGGAGAGGTAGGATTCCACTATATTCTGCAGATACACAGGCACCCGGTGGTACTGCAGTGCCGCCTGAATACAAGCCCAGGGGAGTGTGTTGAAGGCGTTCTTTATATCGACTGAGAACGCCAGTACTACCTCACCCTGAGCCAGAGCGTCGTCAACTATGGTCTTCACACGCAAAATAGCATGAACAGTAGACCTTCCTCTCCGGAAGCCAAACTGGTTGTCCGACAGATTAGGGCCGACCGCCTCTAGGTGTTTATTAAGGCGAGTCGTGACAATTGCCTCCAGAAGCTTGGCCAGTTCAGTCTCAAGCACGATTGGCCTGAATGCCGAGGGCGAATCCATCGGACGGCCCTCTTTCCTTAATAGGACCAGTTTACCTGTTTTCCACTCATCTGGAAATCGTCCGGTCACCAGGCATGTTGAGAACAGTGCACGCAGTCTAGGCTCCAGATGTTTAAGAGCCAGAACCAGCGCACGGCCTGGGATACCATCAAGTCCTGGGGCAGCCTTCTTGTTCTTAAGCCGAAGAATTGCTACATCCATTTCTGCTTGCGTCACTGTAATGTCATCTGTTGTAGGCACACTTTCCAAAGGGCAGGCCATAGGTGGAGGCGAGTGAGAACCTCTAGCTGGGAACAAAGTGGACATTACAGTGTCAAGGAATTGCGGCTGGAGGCTTTCCGTCAAGGGCGGAGCCCAGGCGCGCAGTTTTTGCCGAGCCATTAAGTATGGGCGCCCCCACGGGTCTCTGTCTAGCGTGTTTAGTAACTCCTTTCGTGAATTGGCCTTCGCAATGGTAATAGCCTTTCGAAGAGCCCTTTTAGCCTCTTTGTAAGCGCCGTGTAAAGATTCTTCTGCAGCTTCGTCTCGAGGTCTCCTTCTTCTTTGACGTGTGTACTGACGTCGTGCCGCGCCGCAGGTGGAACGCAATGCAGCAATATCCGAAGACCACCAGTACACTTGCTTTCTAGAGGTCGGTGGTCCAGCCCGGGGCATTGATGCGTCACAGATGCTCTGCATAGCTTCACGAAACCAGACCACCTCATCGTCAATGTCCGGTAAAGGAGAGGGAATCGGCAACCAGCTTTGTGCAATGGCCGCCTCTTCCAAAACTTCTTTGTTTAGGTGTTTTAAAGTCCATCTTGGACCACCTCCTAAGTTGTTGCCAGTTGCATTTGCTCGGCTGAGCGCAGCTCTCGAAAGGTCGAACCGGATATATCCATGATCCGACAACGTCTCCAGATCTGGTATAACCTCCCAATTCGACACACGGTGGGCAACTGTGGGAGAAGCGAACGTTACGTCCACTCGGGAGCTACCCTGCGGCCGCACACATGTTGGGCGCGTGCCCCTATTTAGTATGCAGAGACCCATCGTTAATAGCCACTCCTCAAGTACTGGCCCTCGGTCATCTGCTCGACGGGATCCCCACGCAGTGGAATGAGCGTTGAAGTCTCCCGCGACCAAAACAGGGTAGGGATGATTTTGACGAATTACAGCGCCAACTTCATCTAAAAACACTTCGAATTCCGCAAGAGGTCTGTTGGGGGAGAAATAAACCGACACGACCACTATGTCTCCCAACAGAGCCGAAACACATCCCGACCGTCTAATGATTTTACCAGTAGTCAGTCTTTCATAGTTTTGAATAACTATGACAGCTGTACTATCGTTATCCACAATCCAATTTTCTCGCAAGGGCACGAAATAAGGCTCCGCAACAACTGCCACATGTACAGACCACTGCGCCAGACTTTGCATGAGCAAATCTTGGGCTGCAGGGCAGTGGTTCGTGTTCGTCTGTAGAAATCTGATTTGGGCCATATTATTGGCTGGCGATTTCCGCCGCCACTTCAGCCCTGGTTACATCCGTGTCCATGGGGCTAGCAGGCTGCTGGGACTGTTGAGATTGTTTGCCCAGCATGCCACGTCTCCTCGGGTCTCTCTTAGCAATGGGCGCTTTACATGCACTGCTGCCCAATCTGTGGTCCGCCGGTAGTTTTGCCTGCTCGCAAAGCGAGCAATGTGGCAGCGCCTCGCAATTCTCGGCTTTGTGCCCTTCTTTCCCGCAACGATAGCAGTTGCTACTGCGATCCAGCTTTGAGGTACATTGGGCCCTAATGTGACCACTCTGCAGGCAGCGATAGCACCGCCTAGGCTGAGTCTGCAGTAATCGGACTGTTGCAGACACCCAGACCACTTTGAGCTTACCCGCATCTATTATTGGTTTTGCTGCCATAACGGGGCAACTGACAAATATCCTGCCCTTTCCAGTGAAGTCTGACCGAACCTCGCCCGCCTTGATCGACTCTTTCGAGCACCGACCTTCACGAGCTATCGCCTCCACTACATCCTCCTTACTAACCGCATCATCCAGGCCGCCAATAACCAGATTAGCACAGAGCTCGGGCCTTGAAACTTTCACGTCCGTTTCATTGAGAGCCATCCGCAGTTTTTCAGCCAAGGCATCGGCTTTTTCAGCGCTTGTCGCTCCTGGAAGCTCAAACATGGCCGCACCTGTGGCCGCCCTACGGAAGCGTAGACCCGTAATATCTAGGTCGCTCAGGCCTACTTTACTTTTAGCCTGTGTCAGGATCTCCTTATATGTAACGCCTCGCTTTTCTGCTTCAGGTTGCAGAGTCAAAACAACCGCCGACGATTTTGGGCCACGCAATTTTGCAGCTCGGGTTGCCGTTCTCTTTGTTTCTTCACTTTGTTTTGCCAAAGCTTGATCATTTTTGGGCTGTGTTGCCCCCCGTCTTTTTTTCTGGTTTCTCTTACGCTTGCCTTTCACAACCTCTGTCCATTCACCATCTGCTCCTGCTGCCTCATTACCTGCAGGTTGTTGAGCCTGCGAGGTTGAGGCTTTGGGTTGTGCTGCGGTGACAGCCACTCCTTGTTCTTCACTTTGTTTTCCTTTCCCTTTCCCCTTATCCTTCGACACCATTGGAGCCGGTTTAGATGTTGGGGCTGTGGAGACGGTGGCTGGCTCAGAGATGCCAAAACTAGAACCGGTGATCACCTCACTCCATGTTTTTGGTTGCATCTCCGGCAGCAGTCTATCCTTGATACCCTCTAATTTGGAATCCATCAACGAGTCGGTTTTCTTTAGGAGATCTGCCACGAAAACTTCCAAATCTGCCCGCGTGACAGGAGCGCTGCTAGGTTGGTAAGTTTCGTCTGGCCGTTTTTGGGCAGAAACTTCAGCGCGCAACTCCATCATTTGCTTTCGGAGGTCTTCCACTTCCGCATTCAGACGGCGATTCTCCGCCTGTAGCTTCAAAGTCTCCTCGGACTCCGATCGTCCTCGCATCACCTCCACAGCCTCGCTAATTGATGACGAAGCATCCTTGAGGCTCTTGATAAAGCCCCCTTTTAAGCTCTTCGACTTTTTTGCCACATCAAGGATTATTTCTACCGCGTCTTTTACTTGATTGACTAGTGCTTCGCTGGACAGATTTTCACAAGACCCAGCGCCAACAGTCTTTCCGCTAGTAACTTTTCTTTGGCGAGCACGCTCAGCCTTTTCCTCTATTTCTTGTTCTGCAGCACTCCGCTGCGCTGCCCGTTTAGCAGCATCAATTTCCGGTCTTGTGTTTTTCAGACCTCCCGGACGTTGACCCACGGTCGCTACACGACCTCGGCCTGTGCCCACCGGGTCTGTGCTCTCAGCCATATATTTGGCCGGCGTTGCCTCATTTGAGCCTGAATCAGACCCTCCCTCTTTTCTTTTTGAATGGCGCCTCTTTTTCCGCCACATACCTCTGGAGCCATCCGAATCAAAGTCGAAGCTTTGCAACGAGCTCATCGAGCCGAATTCAGACTGCTCATCCCAGTCCTTAACGATCACGTCGTTACCCTCTTTTTGACCTTCTCGGTCACTCCCACAAGTCATCGGTTTTTTGAACGAAACGAAATTATTATTATTATTAGACTCCATATACTGTTCCCACGAGTATGGGGGATATAAACGGTCCATCCGGGCAGTGCCCCCTGTACCCGGGTAAGCCTAGGGGGTAACCCACCAGAGGGTCGGCCGGTACTCTGGTGGGGGGAGCGCTATTGACTGGTCTTCCCTCCAGCCATGCATCCCCTCACGGCGCCCCCGCCGCTTGGGATTAGGGGTGATTTTTTTGAGAGGTTGTCTTCCTCGCGGGCCGGGCGGTTAAGCCAAGCCCCTCGCTCCCCAAGGAGAATCCAAGGGGTTTACGAGAAAGACGACGGGCTGGGTGCCATTATGACACACCAAGCTCGCCGACAAACCGCCGCCAACTGCGTTACCGTCGGCAGCGTTGGCCGTTACCGGCCACCCCAAAACGAGCGAAGACCCATTGCTGAGTCCCGCTTTCCCCCCCTAAGGCAGGATATTTGCCGACAGCTAACAAGACCCTTACTAGCAGGGAGTTATTAGCTGTCGCCCAGGGTGCACCAGCCCAATCACTTGTCAGCCCGCCGCTCTCACCGGATCAAAAGATCAAGTGAGAGAAGCAAAGCTTTCAAGTGACCGAGCCAACGTGGAGGTTTCCTGACCATAGCACCCCAACCTAACCTAACCTAACCTAACCTAACCTAACCTAACCTAACCTAACCTTTTTTTTTTTTTTTTTTTTAATCGCGGAGAAAATCCCTTCGGATACCTTACCAGTTACGGGAGACCGGTAAGGTTATGTGGTGTTACCACTAAAAACTCCGCGGTGTCACCTCTCAGCCGCTAATGGCCGGGGCCGTGTGCTATTCGCGCTCCATAGCCCCGGCGCGGCGACCGCTTTGGCGGTCTCTGCTCGCTCTGGGGGTGCCTCTCAATGTGAGAGGTTGTCAGAGCGAGCCTGTGGGGGGGCCTTTCAGCCTCCAACTCCACCCAAAAGGGTTAAGGCGTGGTGACACCCGACGCCTTACACCCGGAGGGCCGTTAAGTCGAGCAACAGAATCCCGTTTCCGCCACTCGACCGACCCTTACTGTGGGGGCTGCAGTTGCAGGCCATAGGCCCGCCTCCTGCGCCCAGTGCGCCGGCGGCGGATGGCGTGGTCGGTGGTGTCCTCACGCATTCTCTCCGCCGCCTCCTTGCGGAGCATTACCTGCTCCGCAAAGGCCTGCACCGCAACCTAACCTAACCTAACCTAACCTAACCTAACCCCTGTTGCCAAAGTTACCCCGAGGCATAAAAACTTTATCTTGTCGCAAAATAAAGTAATTATAGAAGGGTGTCAACAGAGGCAACAAAGCGATCCGGCCAAACATTGGAGCCAAGTGTCAACCCCTTCCCTTTTAAATTAATATCTCGTAAAATAAATTATTTACAGCTTTTAAAATAACTTAACCCTAAATATATTGCTAAATTGGTCAAAACTAATCAAAAACAAAAAATTTAGTTTGTATATTTTTGAAAATAATTCAGTTTTAAAATAGGTTGGTATCTCTTCCAGGTGCCAATAAGTTTGTAATTGAAATATCTCGAAAACTAGGGGTCGTAGGGTGGTTTTGACATTTTTAACGGGGTCCCCCCCCCTTCAACCCCCCCCACACTAACAACCGGAGTGTTAGTCTTTGTACCTATACGAATCATTTGGACGGGGTTTCATCCCCCTACCCCTAAAAATAATTTTGGACTTAGAAAAATTCGGAACCGGGGCAAAAAATATTTTCTAAATTAAGGGTGGGATTTTGTTGTGGGTGCAAAGACTTACACCCCGAAGGAAACCGCGGTTTCGGGAGCCCAAAATTGGCGAAGTTGTGGCCCTTTGAAAATACGGCGGCCATATTGATCCGCCATATTGGATTTTTTCAATTGGCCATAGCTCGTCACTGGGTTGTCCTACGAAGACGCGGTTTCTTCTGCGAGATAGAGCTTGACGGAGGCTTTTTGATACAGTCGCTGGACCGACTCTAGGTAGAGTCTGAGTAGAGTTTTTTTTTTTTTTTTTTTTTTTTTTTTCTCGCCATGTCTTCAGAACATAACAAGCCCAAATCCGTAGCACAGAGGGCCCAGCGACTGAAGGTAGACACCAAACTGCAGCCGGAGAAGGGTTTGCGTGATACAAGGAGGCCCCACTCCGCACCGCACACTCCTGTTGATACACAGGATATAGAAGGGACCCTTGATAGCCTGGGTATTCCGAGATCTAACATGATTAGCGAAGATGTGCCCACTGCTAGCAGAAGAGAGAGCATGATTCCCCAAATTGGCAAGGGTGTTCCGGTAACAATGGAGTGTGCCTCCACAAAGGCAAACGACCTGCTCCAAGCGGCAAAGGAGGCGCTAGAAAAGGCCCTCACCATGAAGAAGGAGAGTAGGACGGAGGTACTCGCGAGCCTGGAGGGGATGTATGTCCTCATTCTCTCCCTAGCGGACTCACGCTCGCGCTGCAAGGCAAACCTTGAGGAGGAGCGAGCTAAGCTGCTTGGCTCCAGGTTGACCTGGGAGCGCATCCAGTGTAAAAAAATTGAGGACCTTGTCAGGGCCTACCAGGGAAAGACAGACGAATTTATAAAAAGGTTGGATGAACAGAAACGGGAAATTGAAAAAATTTCAAGTTTTGTCTCCTTTGAGCTGGTCGGCCCTCTGGGACTTCTGGAGCCCATAAAGAAGAAGATCTTCGAACTTCCCGTTAAAGCCCTGGAGCCACCATCGACTGGACCCTCAGAGAGAAACCCGGATGCGTCGAGCGTATTGGCTGAGAGGTTGGATGAAATGACTCGGGAAATGAGTAACATAACAGCCCAGCTCCGCAGCATTAGCCTCGACGTCGAGCGATGGCGAGCGGAAACAAGCCTGCCATCGGCACCCCATGCTGGGTTTTCCCCCCCACCAGCAGTACCAGAGACAGCGGCGCTGCGTGAGGAAGACCACCTCCGCCTGGAATCCACAATGCGGACCCTGCTAAAGGATGCTCTCTCTACTATACCTACCCCGATCCACATGGGAGAGACGGTCGGTACTCAGATCCAGGAAGCGCTATCTCCCGTAATCAACATCACAAAAACAATTCGTGAGGAAATCTCAGAGGTCAGGGATTTTACCCTCAGTGCACCGGCTCTTGCAACCGCAGCCACAATGGGCCTGGGATCCGAAATGGCAGCAGCGGACACCGCAGCTTATATTCAAGGAGCAGTTGCCCCAATCATCAACAAGATGGAGGTCATTGCAGCGGAAACAGCGGCTGTTGGCACCAGAATAGCCACCTATGCTGAAGCACTTGGGCGATGCAAGGGGGAAGATATTCAGAATACCCAGCCCCCAACACTACACAGCAGAGAGAGAAACAAGACAGGCAACTGTTACGGGGTAGTTGTGGAGTCTGTTGACCCCCGCAAAACTGGGGACGACGTCTTGAATGCTATCAAGAGTAGTATTGATGTCGTCGCTCTGGGGGTGGGGGTGAGCAGACTGCACAAACTTAAAGGTAACAAAGTGCTAGTTGGATGTCCCACTGCAGAAGAAGGCAAAACGTTTTGTGATGCAGTAAGGACAGCCCCGGCCGGACTTACGGCAAAGCACACCGTCTCCAAGAAACCCCTTATAAGAGTGATAGGCGTCACCACAGAAACCAGCGATGCGAAGATAGTGACGGCTGTCGAATCACAAAACAAGCACCTGCTGAAGGACGTGTCAATTAAAGCTGATGCCCTTAAAGTAGTAAGACGAACGAGGGGCCGCACTAAAGAAGTTTGCAACGTGATTTTAGAGTGTAGCCCACAAATATGGGGCTGTCTTGTCGACAGGACTGTACGTATCGGCTATCAATCGGTACCAGCGGTAGACCAATCCCCGGTAGTCCAGTGCTACCGATGCTTAGGTTTTGGACACCAGGCCAAGTTTTGTCGCGCCACCGCATCCAGTTGCGGCTACTGCGCCGGGGAGCATGATACCCGAGAATGCCGAAATCGAGACGGCGCGCCCTACTGCACCAACTGCAAGGACACGTCTGACGACCCTCACCCCGCGTACTCCCATGAATGCCCCATCTGGCGAAAATGGGACCGTATGGCGAGGGCAAATGTAGAGTACAATTGTTAACGCCTAAGTCTCTTTAAAAATAATACAGGCCAACCTTGGGAGAGGCTATGCTGCTACAAAGGAAGTCATAAACGAAATCTCTCGCCAAGGAGTAACCGTCCTCTTACTACAAGAACCTTATGTGGGCGCAAAGGATTACTTCTCGAATGCACATGGCCGAACCATACAGGATAAGTACAACAGGGGCACAGTCAAGTCTGCGATTGTCATCACCGACCCAAGCATACACTATGTTATTAACCCCGAACTGGTAACAAAAAACATCGTGGCAATTAAGGCAAAAATAAGTAATAGGAACATAGGGTTTGTGAGTGTATATCTTGAGGGAGATCAGGACATACACCAGCAATTGACTTCGCTTACTGACATTGTGAGGAAACTGGACACCGCTCAGATCATCATAGGAGGAGACTTTAATGCTTGGAGCTTCTGGTGGGGCAGCGAAGAGGAGAACGACAGGGGCGAGGCAGTCTGCGACATGATTAGCGAACTGGGCCTACAGGTTGTAAATCGGGGCAATACCCCGACTTTTTACTGCTATCGAGGTGGTGTACTATATAAAAGCATCCCCGATATAACAATAGCCTCCCTTGGCACAGCCCACAGACTGAAAAACTGGAGAGTCGAGGAAGACCTATTGCCCCTCACTGACCACAGAGCCATTGTGATGGACCTTGTCCATGATGGACCTCCGGAGTCTCAGGAACCCCCTCCACCTCAAAACACCAGCACCAGAAAGTACAACACAGCGAAAGCAAACTGGACAAAATTTGTGGAAAAGGTCAGAAACACACTAATGGCAGACCACTTAACAGAGGACTCAGTGAATGCCGTGATGGACAAGGTCACTTTGGACGGAGTCATAGCAAGGTATAGCGAGATCATCACAAGATCCTGCGAAGCATCGATGCCAACCGCAAAGTCTGGGCAAAGGCCGAAAATGCTCCAATGGTGGACTCAAGAACTCGCAAAGGAAAAGAATATAACAAAGAGATTACGTAGACGAATCAGACACGCCCGACCCCAGGACAAACAGTTGGCCGTAGATAGATACATTGAGGCCAAGAACCAATATAAAGCGTCAATAGAAAAAGCGATTACCAACAGCTGGAGAAAATTGTGCTCTTCGCAGGAGAAAGAAGATATTTGGGGCACGGCATACCGCATAGTCAAGGCTTGTGGACCAGTAGAGGAAGATAGGTTGATCAAGAACCCAGACGGGGACGGACTTTTAGACCCTGTTAAATCTGCTGAACTACTGGCTGAAACCTTTTATCCAGCAGATGATGCGGACACTGACTCGGAAATTCACACAGGAATGCGACAGGAGGCAGATGAGATAAGGCGAGCGCTTGAAGAGGACCATTCCATAGCCACACAACCATTCACTGACGACGAGCTGGCAGCGGTGCTTCGCGGAATGAGCCCAAAAAAGGCTCCTGGAAGTGATGGATTTACGGCGGACATATGTTTTCATGCTTACAGAGCTTACCCGGAAGTCATGCTTGCAATTTACAATGCATGTCTGCGACTAGGACACTTTCCCAAAATATGGAAAAAGGCAACTATCAAGACCATACCTAAACCAGGCAAGGATGACTACTCAATGCCCAAAGCTTATAGGCCGATCGGCCTTTTGTCCGTACTGGGAAAGGTGCTCGAAAAAATGATCACTAACAGACTGGCCTGGAAAATGTGGGGTAGTGGCGAGCTAAGCCACCGGCAGTATGGATTTGTACCACAACGAAGCACGGTGGACGCCCTCTACGATGCCCTGACAGTTATATTAAAGGCAAGAGATGACAAACTCATAACTGTGGTAATCTCGTTGGACATAGAGGGCGCATTTGATAACGCTTGGTGGCCCGGCATTGTTAAGGGATTAGTCGAACACGGCGCAGACCCTGAACTTACTCGCTTGATGATTAGTTACTTACAGGACAGGAAAGTGACGCTCCACTATGCCGGTGAAACCGTTGAAAGAGAGACTTCAAAAGGATGCATCCAGGGCTCAACCTGCGGCCCCCTCCTTTGGAATATCCAACTGGATCCACTCTTGAAAGAGGCCGATAAAATCCAAGCGCATGTGCAGGCTTTCGCTGATGATATCTTGGTCATAGCCTCAGGAAAAACAGGCTCAGAGGTAGAGGCTAAAGCCGATGCCGCCCTTAAAGTGATTGCAGCATGGGGCCGGAGAGCAAAGATGCGGTTTGCACCGCATAAAACACAGGCCATGCTAGTCACTCGGAAACTGAAATACGATCAGCCTCACATACAGCTGGAGGGAACACCGGTGATCTTAGGAGATTCCGTGAAGGTGCTAGGTGTCACGTTGGATCGGCATCTAAACTTTAATGCGCACGTGACGGAAGCAATGAAGAAGGCTATAAACCTTCATAAAATGGTGGCTAGAGCCTCAAGGGCTACGTGGGGCCTTAACTCGGAGATCATCAGGATGCTGTACATTGCAGTAGTAGAGCCTACGGTGCTATACGCGGCCGGAGTCTGGGGTGATGCGGCGAAAAGCAGATGGGTGAACCGTAGCCTAAACAAAATGACGAGACGATTCGCATTGATGATAACTAAATCTCATCGAACATCCTCACTAAATGCGACAGCAGTCTTGGCAGGAACACCACCCCTGGACTTAAGGGCAGTGGAACTAAAGAGGCTATACGAGATTAAAAGAGGTAAACCGATTCCCGAACTCCCAGGACGCCCACTAGAGAGACCTGTTGATATAGCCGACCTCTCACATCCAGCTGAAAGACGTGGCCTGCCGTTCGGCCTGGTGAGCAAAGCTGACGATGTCTTGAAACTGGAACCGGATGCCCTGCACATTTACACGGATGGTAGCAAAATTGAGGGAAAAGTTGGAGCAGGGGTGACCCTATGGAAAGACAACACAGAGATATCCAAATCATCGTTTCGATTGGCGAATTATTGCACTGTCTTCCAGGCTGAACTGGCGGCAATACTAAAGGCTCTAGAGATGATCATTAGGAAACGGCACAGTAAAGTGGTGCTCCTTAGTGATTCGCGTTCGGCGCTGGAGGCTATAGCTGACCCTGGCTCCCTTCATCCCCTCGTCCACAGAATTCAGAAGAGGGCAGCTGAACTCAGAGATAAGGGCATAGTTCTAAATTTTGCCTGGGTAAAAGCCCACATAGGGATAGAAGGTAATGAGAGAGCCGACGAGCTCGCGAAGAAGGGCGCCCTCTCTGACAAAAGATCCCCTTTTTACGACGCTGTGCCTATGTCATGCGCTAAACGCCTTGTAAGAGGCATGTTGCTTGACGAATGGCAAACTCGATTCGAGCAGTCAACAACTGGAGCAACCTTAAAGCTGTTCACTACAGACATACGAGATGCCCTAAAGATCTTTCGAGGGGTACACTTTTCAAACCTCGAAGCGCAAATGTTCACAGGCCATGGCGGTTTCCGCAAGTACCTCTTCAAGGTACGTCGGGTTCCGGCCCCGCTCTGCATTTGCGACGACGGGTCTGAGGAGGACGTACAGCATTTAATTATGAACTGCCCACGCTATGGTGCCCTCAGACTAGACTGCGAATTCAGATTGGGGATGGAGCTAACCCGGGAGAATATTCAAAGAGCTTTTAGGGACGCCCAATGCAGGACAATACTTTTAACTTTCTGCCGAAGGGTGGTGCGCACGGCGGCTTGTATGAATGGCTCCACAGCAGCTGGAAAATAATACAATTTTATATATTTTAATTATTTTATGATTAGTTACTATTGAATGTATATTTGATTGATTTAACAATTGGAATGCTATTATCATAATGTTGTGTTGTTAAATTGTACTAATTTTAAACTATTAACCACTTTTGGCACTAATGTTACAATTAAATGAATCATTAAAATGCTATATATGTTGTAATGTCAAACTTTATTAATTATAAACAATTTAGCTGTAGGTATGTGAATGTGTAACCTTAATGGATCTTAATAATTATATTTCATGTTATATTAATCAAATAATTGAATTATTACAAAACTTGTCAAAGTTGTGTCGTTAAATAGTATTAATGACAAAAACTTTGGTGAAATAAATTGTATTATAATATAAAAAAAAAAAAGAAAAAAAAAAAAAAAAAAAAAAAAAAAAAAAAGAAAAATGTTTGAAATGTATTGTGTATATATTAATCCTAGAAGTATAAGCTTTGAATAAAATTGTAAGCGGTACTGGAAAAAGGGAAAAAAAAAAAAAAAAAAAAAAAAAAAACACAGATTTAAACTACAAGGGAAAACATAAAAAGATATAAAATGCCGCATTATCCCATAGTGGCAACATACCGCAAGTCGGTTTTTCCAAGCAGGTGGTGTTTTAGCCGGTAAGAGTCCGGCACTATCTGGGTTACTCCTTCTGGAATTCCCAGATGTCCATGAGGATTTCACCACCTGCTTGTAAAAATTAAAAAAAAAAAAAAAAAAAAAAAAAAAAAACCTAACCTAACCTAACCTAACCTAACCTAACCTAACCTAACCTAACCTAACCTAACCTAACCTAACCTAACCTAACCTAACCTAACCTAACCTAACCTAACCTTTTTTTTTTTTTTTTTTTTTTTTTTTTTTTGTCGAGGTGAAAATGCCTTCGCATACCACTCAGCTGCGGGTACAGCAGAGTGGGTATGTGGGGCTTGAACCCACTAAAAACACCCCGGTGTTCTACTATCCGCCTTTGTTCCTAGTCTGCAGGTACAACGGGGGAACATAAAGCCCCGTTACTCATCTGCATTCCAGGAGGCGCTGGCCAGTGGAGGCCCCTTCGTTTATTTTAGAGTATAACTCTACACTATTTGCTAAGAGCATTGAACACGAGTGCTCCTACGCATTAAGTCTGGTGGGCGACGGACTAATACCCGAGTTCGCCGCCCTCGACTTGTTATGGAGGAAGGTGCCTAGCGTAGGCCAGCCTTCTACGCCCCGTCCGTCGTCTCCGGATCAGTAGAGTAGTAGTGGCCTCGCGGACCCTCTCCGCATCCTCCTTTTCCTGCATCACGGTTTCAGCGAAGGCTTCAACCGCACTCCAAGATTCAGCGCTGCTGACCATGCACATAATTATGACTGGCAGCGTTAAGGCAGTACCGATAACTGCACCAAGAGTTCGGCGTGCCTCTTCCCAGGCTGAACATTCTTCCAACGTATGCTGGGCTGTGTCTACTTCGCAGTCATTGCAGTGATGACAAGCTGTCGTCGGTTCTCTATTAACCCTCTCACACAGGTACTTCCCAAAACAGCCATGCCCGGAGAGTACCTGTGTGAGCCGGTAAGTAAGCTCACCATGCCGCCTTGTTACCCATTGTTTTAGAACAGGACGGACTGCCTCAATGAATAAGTGGCCTGCACAGGGCCGCTGTAATCTTTCTTGCCACCAGTCAATGGCCTCTGTGCGCAGTTCACGCCGGCAACCATCCACCTCTCTAGGGGCTGGTCTTTGACCCTGGGCAATCTTCTCCTCGCGCCACCTAAAGACCGCAGCAAGAATCCTCGCCTCGAGGTCCCAGGGCAATGATCTCGCTAGGACACAGGCTGCCTCGTATGAAATAGTGCGGTATCCCTGGATCACCCTGACAGCCATCACCTTTTGCGGCTCATGCAGGAGCGCGGCTTTCCGGCTGGTCAGGGCTTCAGCCCACACAGGAGCGCCATACAGGGCCATTGACCGTATGACTCCCTCATAAAGACGCCGACAGGAAGCACCAGGACCGTGCAAGTTTGGCAGAAGTGCTCCGAGGGCTCCCGCTGCACGCGTCAGTCTCGGCGCCAATGCACGTAAGTGTGCGGTGAAGTCCCAGCGGCTATCCAGCATAAGACCCAGGTATTTCATCGTCGGTTTTACCTCGATCTGAACACCACCAACTTCCACCATCAGATCAGCAGGAGGGCCTCGACGAGGGCCATGAAAGCAAATTGCCTCTGACTTCTCCAGGGCCACTTTTAGGCCAAGACGACGAATTTTAGCCACGACTTGAGCAACACCAGCTGTTACAAGCCTGACTGCATCCCTGTGTGTTTGCCCATTAGCTAGCACTAGGGTATCATCGGCGTAACATATTACGTCAATCCCAGCCATCGTGTTACCACGTAAAACCCAATCGTAACCGATGTTCCACAGGAGAGGTCCTAGGACTGAACCCTGTGGAACACCGCACGAAACTTCCCAGCGACACAAGCCATCCCGACCCGGATATATCACTTCTCTCTCGGAGAGGTAGGAACACAACAATCGGTACAGGTACATCGGCACTTGATGGTACTGCAATGCTTCTTGTATGCATGACCAGGGTAGAGTGTTGAATGCATTAGATATATCAAGTGATACCCCCAGCACCACTCCACCTCGGGCCGTAACATCACCCACCAAGGCTTTCACCTTTAAAATCGCATGAATTGTGGACCTACCCCTTCGAAAGCCATACTGGTTTTCTGATAGGTCAGGTCCGTCATTTCGAAGGTGTGTGACAAGGCGGTCGGCAAGGATCCGTTCAAACATTTTGTCCACCTCATCCAACATCACCAGTGGGCGGTATGCCGACGGTGAGTTAGTCGGGCGCCCTTCTTTCCGCAATAAAACTAGGTGACCAGTCCTCCACAAGCGTGGGAAACGCCCAGCTTCCATACATGCCGTGAATAGTCTACAGAGACGGTCACCAAGGCTGTCCATGGCTAGGACCCAAGCTTTTCCAGGAATCCCGTCTGGACCCGGAGCCCTGTTTTTTGTTCGCAGGCGCTGGACAACCATCCTCATTTCATCATCACTGACACAAGGCACATCCACGATAGGCAGAGAAAGACTCGATGCCATCTGTGGGGGCGCACGAAATTCCAGCGAAGGGAAAAGTTGGGACACCACTTGCTCCACAAACTCGGGTTGTAGGCTCTGCGTTAATGGAGGAGCCCACCGGCGGAGCTTCCCTCTTGCTACTTTATAAGGCCTTCCCCAGGGATCACGGTTCAGGGTCTCCAACATTTCCTTCCTTGATCTCGCCTTTGCCCTACCAATCATCTCAGCCAGCTGCTTTTTAAGCGCCCGGTAGGAGGCATGGAGCCGCTCTTCCTCTGGATTTCCTGTGTCTCCTTGGTGCCTTCTTCTCTGGCGCATGTACTGGCGTCTGGCCGCTACACATTGCTTGCGCAGTTCGGCGATTTCTGCAGACCACCAGTACACCTGCTTCCTAGAGGGAGCCGATCTAGATCTTGGCATCGCCGCATCGCAAATGCGAGTCATTGCTCCACGAAACCAAATGGCTTCTTCTTCTATGTCCATTGAACCCACCTGTGGCGCTGAAGCCCAGGATTCCACCAACGCAGCCTCTTTTAAAGTGACCCTGTCAAGGCGCGTTTTCACCCAGCGCGGTCCCACCTCACCACGAACTCCCAATAAACTCGACCTAGAGAGATCAGTCGGGGAAGAAGATAGGACAAACTGCACGTATCGGTGATCTGACAGGTCCTCCTCATCCGTTACAACCCGCCAATCGTGTATCATATGTGCGACAGTTGAGCTTGCGAAGGTTAGATCCACAATGGAGTTGCCCTGCGGTCGCACGCACGTCGGTGTATTTCCCCTATTTAACAGCAACAGCCCGTTAGCCACCGCCCACTCTTCCACTACCCTACCACGTACATCGGTATCTGGAGATCCCCATGCCGTTGAATGGGCATTGAAATCCCCAGCCACCAGCACCGGGTGAGGGTGACTCTGTCTTATAACGATACCCACGTCATCAAGAAAGTCTTCAAATTCTGCAAGGGCTCTGTTTGGGGAGAAGTATACTGAGATAACCATTGTCTCCCCCAAAAGAGCCGCTACGCATCCGGGACGCACTCTGACATTTCCGATGGGCGGGGAATTAGCTGCCGTGACGATGGCAACCAGGCTGTCGCTGCTACCAGCGTCAGCCACCCAATTATCCCTCTGTGGAACAAAATAAGGTTCCGATACAACCGCAACATCTATTGACCACTGCGCCATGCTTTGCATAAACAGATCTTGGGCATTGGTGCAGTGGTTCAAGTTCGCCTGCAGAAAACGTAATGAGGCCATCTAATTAATTAATTGCCATCAACTCCTCCTCTTCCCTCGGTTCGACAGGAGCCGGGGGTAGACTTACTTGCGAGGGCACGGCCCCCGCAGTACGTCCACGTCTTGGTTTTTTAGCGGGTGGGGTAGTACACGCCCTACTTCCCGCACGATGCTCCGCTGGCTTGTTGTCTGCCGCACACAGTGGACAGTGTGGCGGTGCCTGACAGCTGGCTGCTCTATGACCCGGGATACCACACCGGAAGCAACAGTCACTGCGGTCCATCTCGCAATTGCACTGTGCCCGGACGTGGCCAGTGTGCATACACCGGAAGCACTTACTGGGTTTCTCTTTTAAAAGTTTTACTTGGGCTGAAATCCATGTCAACCGCAATCTGCCGTCACTTAATATCTTCTTGGCTGCCATAACAGGACAGCGCACGAAGGCCTTGATTCCGGAATAGAACGAGCGTATTTCTCCTACTTTCACAAGCTCCTCTTTACAACCGGTGGCGCGCACTACCGCAGCTGTAACTTCTTCCGCTGATACAGCATCATCCAGATCGGACACTAGAAGTGTTACGCTTTTGTTTGGCCTAGAGATTCGAACATCTTGATCCTGCAGCGCTTTTTTAAGCTCCTCAGCCAAAGAGTCTGCTTTGTCATCGCTAGTAGCACCAGGTAGCTCGAAAACAGCAGCTCCGGTGGCAGCTTTTCGATACCTGAGGCCAGGGATTCCAAGGCTCTCAAGGTTGACCTTACTTTTTGCTTCCGCTATAATTGAGCTGTACGTGGTCCCTCTTTTCTCAGCATCAGGCTGCAGTGTAATTACAACCGCAGACGAGCGAGGGGTACGGAGTTTGGGCGCCCGTGGTTTCTGAGACGCCCTGCCAGCACCTGTCTGTGTAGCCAGTGTCTGACGCGCGCCACTAGCCATTTTCCTGCGGATCCTACGCCTCTTACTGCGCGAGAGGACAGGTGTCCATTCTTCATCCCTTGCTTTTGGCGTGCCCTGCACCGCACGACTCTGCTCGTGTGGCTCTTCAGCCGAAGCAGTGTGGTCTGTTCTGAGGGGCACGTCAGGCGTTACACGCGAAATAATGCCAGTCTGCTTCCCCTTTCCTTTGCCTTTTCCTTTTCCAGGTACCTGTGTCTCAGAGGACGTGGGAGCTGGAGCTGGCTTGCCTTGACTTCCAGTGGATGGCGCAGGGGCCGTCGATTTTTTTGCGGCAACCGTCAGATTTTGTGCCGCTACCACATTAAATGCTCTCTGCGGCTGAAGCTTTTTATCAGATGCTAACGGAGGACGCAGTCGCTCTTCAGGCAGAAGTCGAGAGCTGATGCCTTCTAGCCGCGCACTAACCATTGTCCCAACCTGGATCATCATTTCGCGGGAGAAGTTGTTAAACTGCTCCCGGAGAAAGTCAGGGGTTACTACCTGCGCCGGCTCCTCTGGATGCTGCGACGCAATTTTCCTTTTTAATATCTCCACTTCTGCCTGGAGAGATGCCATATCATTGTGAAGGCGGCGATTGTCCGCCTGTAACTTTTCAGTTTCCTCTGAACTTGTGCGGTTTTGGAGTATCATCACAGCCTCTAAGATCAGGGATGACGCTTTGTTCAGCTTCTTTTGGAAGGTCCCTTTTAAATTGCCCGATTTAGAGGAGACAGCCTTTATTAGGGTGACTCCATCCTGTACTTGCCTGACGAGATCGTCGGCAGTGCCTTCTGCTTCTCCGCCACGCGATATCCGAGCAGCGCGGTTTTCATCAGCCTGAAGCTCAATCTCATCGACGCTCGGGTCGAGAGGTTTCTTTAAAAACTCAGCACGTCTATCTGCCGCAAGCTCGGCCCTGGCTTTCTCTGTCGCCCAGCGACCTTGCTTAGTGCGGCTTTCCGGCACATAATTTTTGGGCGCCGGCATTGAACTCCCGCTAGATGCGGACTCATATCCAGACCCTTCCTGGGTTTTAGGGCATCGTTTGCGACGCCTCTTCGATGTGGCCCCTTCCTGGGACCCCACAGTCTCCACACTCATGACTGAAGTCTCAGACTGTGAGCCTTCGTCTCTTGCAAAATATGGGCTTGGAGCCCGATGACGGTTCTTGCCCCCCCCAGATACGGTGGGGCTGCCTGCACCCGAGGGCGCAGGGAGGGATTCTCCAGCTCCAATTGGGCTGGTACCCTCCTGGGGTAATTCGTTGTTTAGAGTCGCCATTTCATAGTTTTCCTTTTTTTACAGGGTGAGGTCCCTAAAAATTTCCCCCCCTCCCCCCCCCCCCCTCCCCGGCGCTTGGGACGGGACTCCCTCCCGCCATTCATCCCCTCGGCACGCCAGACCTTGAGATTAGGGTACCATTAACGGTACGGGAAACAAAGTGAGGACAGGGCACAAGCGGCGCCCCCCCCATGACGAACCCTCCAACCACAAACACAGCGCAAATCAGTACTCCACAAACTACCGGACACCAGACAGACCCCCAAACCATGCCATGAACAATCCCTGAAAGCACCACCAGTAGCCCGTCTAGCTCTGAGAAACCCGCTTCCAACAAAAGAAGGCACTTTTGGCGAAAGCAGCCCCAAAACCAGACGAACCAAAATAATTACAATCAACGATTGCCCACAAAACAATTTAAAGGTCCATCCAGCACCCGACAATCCACAGAATACCAACCGCCACCGCATCCGCAATCAAAGAATTCGTCCAAAAGCAAGGGCGCCGCCCACGCCCTGCCCTCACTTAACTACGCCTCATCTTGTCACTGTCTGAAAGCAGACAGGAGAGAGACCCCTAAAACGAGCGCGAGCCCATTGCTGGACTCCGCTTTCCCCCCCCTAAGGCAGGATATTGGCCGACAGCTAACAAGACCCCTAAATAACAGGGAGTTATTAACTGCCGCCCAGGGTGCACCAGCCCAATTCCTTGTCAGCCCGCCACTCTCACCGGATCAAAGATCAGATGGGAGGAGCAAGACCTTCAAGGAACCAGGCCAACGTGGAGGTTTCCTGACCATAGCACCCCAACCTAACCTAACCTAACCTAACCTAACCTAACCTAACCTAACCTAACCTAACCTAACCTAACCTAACCTAACCTAACCTAACCTAACCTAACCAGTTCCGCTGCGTCAGGCGACCCGAACGCGCACTGCCCGCATCGCTCCGCGCTCGAAAATTCAAAGTTTTACGCGATTTTCTGGTAAAAAATTCATAACTCCGGAGCGGAAGCAGTTATCATCTTGGGAAATACCTCAAAAAATGCGCGCAAAGAAGAGCTAAAGTGTTAGTGAAGTGACAAATACCTAGATTTTTTCTAGGTATTTTTAAATCATAAAAAAGTGACAAACATTCGGGACCTTGCGCGCGGAAAAATTCATTAAAAAATAACGGTGCGGCATAAAAACAAGATTAAAACGTTAATAAGTGCTCCAAAACCTAGTGCATCAGGTCATACAAAAAACTTTAACGAAAAACAAAAATTTGGAACTTAAACAAACGTGACAAATTGAAAAAATTTTCGAAGTGAACTTAAAACCCCTTTATCTTGAAAACAAGATCGGTGACCTAAAAATTTTCAACTGTGTAAAAGTGTGTCTTAGTGTGCTGTACATTCTTGCAAAATTTCGGAATTTTTCGGTCACGCGTCGAGGCACCAGGACCCAAAAACCGTCTGACATCACCAGCGGTTTTTTCGTTTTTGCGGCCAAACCCGGGAGTGCGCACTAGTGGTGATATCACCCTTGGCTGCGCCCCAGGAAGACGCTTCAGCCGATACCAAGATCAAGCTCCTAGGATCAGGAGACCAGGAGCTACGGCCACTTTTTCGCTGAGAAGTTGTGATCACTAAATTTTGGACCCGCCCACGCACGAAACCTCAAGAGCTGGAGCTACCAAGGGTAGATAAGTCCAAGGTACATCTACTCATCGAGCTTTTGGCCAAATTTCAGATTTTTAGAGTCATTACTTTTAGAGAAATCGGGTTTAGACCAAAACATTGCAATTTTCCGGCCGTAGTTTACGTAATTTCAAACCCGAAAATCACTTTTTAAATACAGGGTTTTTTGGCAAAACAACCCTCGCGCCTCAAAGGCAGGGCCAAAAAAATAGGTTCTGTCCACTTTTCAAAATTTTAGAGTCATTAGTTTCCAAAATATTAGCATCTGAAGTTTGGCCAAAACCCCGATTTTCGGATCCCGTTTTTACCCCCTTCCCATAAGGGTAGTACTTTTTTCCAAATTCTAAAAATTCTCTAAAAATAACCACATAAATAATCTGGCTTCACTTTTAATAAATTCCTTTTGGAAACCCGAAAATTAGACGTAAACAAAGTCACGCCATCTGTTGGTATAAACAAGCACCATATACCTGTAAAATCAAAAAGTCCTTATTTTTAATTTAAATTTGTGCGAATATTGTAAAGGAGGTCTCCTGTCCCCCGTTTTTTACTGTAAGCCCCCCCCTGTGATAATAGTTTTTAAGATATTTACGTTATAAAGACAGGAATTGACTATATTTTGCAAAAAATTCATAAAATTTTATCTAAATTATTTAACCAATTATTTTAAATTTACAAAATATTACAGCAACGTTTTAACCTAATTATTCTTTCTTAAGCTTAATTTAATCTTATTTTAATTTACTTAATATTATAAAATTAGGAAATAGTGACAAAATTTTTTGCAAAATTAGCTCAGACTTATTGGACTTATCTACCTTAACTTTAGGATCTTTTAGTTAATAGTTAAGGACAATTAGGACATAGTGTTGACGATTTTAATTAATAATTTATTTTCTTGTATTTTAATTATAATTATTATCATTTTAACTTTACAAATCTTAGGAATCTTATAATTTTAAACAAGTAACCTCCCTTGGTTCCCATTTACAGAACCAAGGAAGCTGTATTATACATCAACACTGTATCTAATTGTATTTTATTTTATTTTATTTATTTTAATTAATAGTAATTTAATTTAGTCGACGGTTTTAAAATATATAAACGACATTGGCTCCCCTATACAGAGCTAAGAGACGGCTTCTTTTAAAGCCCATAATTTAAGTTTTAAAATAATCCTGTAATTAATATTTTTAATTTATTTTACAAGTGACGCAGGCCTTCAACATGCCTCTGACTCATTCTCCGCCTATATCCAAAGGGACAACAATCAGCGCGACGCCCAAATCAGTGTCATTCGCTGATCCACAGAAGTGTCTGACATTCTCGGACACTAGTTCACCATGTTATGAGCGAACCGGAAGAGACAAACATCTGGATTATATGAGGCGTAATCCTAGTCTCACACCATTTGTCCCGGAGGAGTATAGGCGGGAACGCATAGATGATAAAAAGAGAGACATGCTTTTAACAGAGTGTAGAGATTTTATAAAATTAGCGATAGAGGAGTTAGAGACTGCTAGAAATTTGAAAACCACTATCAAGGATACGGTAAAGGAAATTTTAGGGAAATTAGAATATAAGCTGTTCGACCTGGGCGAGTTCTGTGACCCGATAAATGTCACTCCCGGGTATCATCCCAGTGTACGCACCCAGACCTCCCCTGAGGCCATACCCAGCCCAAATCAAGTCGAGTCTGCTCTGTCCAAACAGATGGAAGAGCAGACTCGACTGATCAAAGAAAATACAGAGAGGCTGGAGGAAATTAAGTCAATGATCGCGCAGCAGCCTGGCCCCTTGTCTTACGCAGACGTAGCGGCCCGCCCGGCCTTGGCAAAACCGACCGAACGTGGGGCCCTGCTCTCCCTTGTCGTCACATCCAAGGATGTGTGCGACACGGGAGAGCAGGTGCTCGACAGGGTTCGGGAAGCGGTAGATGCCAAGGACGGGTGGATACGCGTAGAGCGAGTGCGTAAGGCTAGGGACCAAAAGGTAGTGATGAGTTGCGCGACGGAGGCCGAAAGGGCAAAATTGCGGCATAGATTGGAAGGGGCAGGCAAAAACCTAACTGTCGAGGTCGTGAAAAATAGGGATCCACTCCTCATCCTCTGGGGCGTCAGCGTCAGACATACTGACGATGACGTCATCGGAGCGGTGAGGAACCAGAACCCGGAAGTTTTTCACGGCCTCGAGGGGGAGGAAGGCCGCCTGCAGATTAAATATAAAAGAAAGGCGCGGAACCCGCACGTTCACCATATTGTGGTCAGCACATCGCCGGCCATATGGAGGAGGGCAGTCGCTGCCGGAACCCTCCGTGTGGACCTCCAGCGCGTAAGGGTAGCCGATCAGTCCCCCCTCGTGCAGTGCTCTCGCTGCCTGGCTTATGGCCACAGCAGGAGGTACTGCAACGAGGAGGTGGACTCGTGCAGCCACTGCGGGGGTCCTCACTTAAAGTCGGCATGCGATGACCACAAGGCGGGCACCGCGGCTTCTTGCCGCAATTGTTGTAAGGTAGGGTTAGGTCGGACAGACCACAATGCCTTCAGCGGCGACTGCGCATTGAGGCAGAAATGGGACGCGATTGCAAGGTCGGCAACCGCGTATTCCTGACCTTGCAATCAGCGCAGACCCAATGGTGTGTGGCTTAGTCGTTGGTGACCTGCACCCTTAGATCATCAATACAACTTTTATTAAAAAGCTAGATTGTATGACTAAAACAGGTAGAAAAAGAGCAGGCCATCACGACTCAGCCATTCTCCGAGCATGTGCGCAGGCGTCGGTGAATGTATTATCAGTTCCGGACAACAGGGCATTCCCTCCCCGAATTTGTATAAAATATGTGTGTGTTATTATAAAAATAAACACAATATTTAAGTAAACAAAAACAAGTAAATAAAATGGGAGGGATATACCCTAAAATGGAAGTCCGCGAAGATAACATTTTATTTAATTATCATTTTATTATATACAATTAATAAACAGTAAACAAGAAATAAGAATATTAAGCTATATATATATATATTTATTAAAATAGTAATTAAAATCTGTAAGGTAATTATCGATGAAACAAAATTGTAGAAATAATAGGTGTTAATAATAAGCAATGTAAAAATAATATATAAAATGAAAAATTTAAAAATGTATAGTGAATAAAATGTTATCTAAGATGAAGAATACAAAAGGCATACACATCAAATAATCGAAAAATAATAAATTAAAAATTTAAATACTGTAAAAATATAAAGACAATGTAGAATACATAAGAATATATATAAGTACACGTATCCATACTGCGTCTAAATAGTATTTACTGTATCGCGAATTTAAGATGAAATCTGACTTATATAATTTTAGCTATAAATATTCTGTAATCAAAATGTGAGGTCTAAGAAATACAGAAAGAAAAAGTAACTTTAAAATCACCTGATGTATACTTGTTGTTGTATGTAACTAAAAAACTGTAAGCTTGGTTTTCAATTGTATCTTAAAAAGCATGTTGACGTTTGTAATCTTGCAAAAAAAAAAAAAAAAGACAGAGCAGAACATAACAGAAAGAAAAGAAAAGAAAAGATAAGAGAGAAATGTTGACTAGTTGCGACAAAAAGCAACTTAAAAATAACTTTGCAAGAATCTACTTGTAAATTTAATACCTTATTATCATTATCATAAATAAAAATTTGTAAACAATTGAAAACATGTAAGCACAGTCTCTGATCATGTCAGAGGGTGAAAGGTAGTAAAGACGCAGTGAGCAGGGGGTGTTTTAGCCGGTGCAAGCCCGGCACTATCTGGGTCCTCCATTCCCAGATGTCCGTCAGGGATTTCACCACCTGCTCATTAGTCTATAAAAAAAAAAAAAAAAAAAAAAACCTAACCTAACCTAACCTAACCTAACCTAACCTAACCTAACCTAACCTAACCTAACCTAACCTAACCTAACCTAACCTAACCGAGTCGCGTTCCGTCCCCCGCGCCGAGCACACGCGTTCACAGTGCGCTCCGCAATTAAAAATCCAAAAAATTGGTAATTAGTGTCTCCGACCCCTGAAAGTGTTTCAGTAGTGTAGCTTTAAGTGCAACTGTGTCGACGCGAACTCGGCGCGGTGGAAAAAGTGTTGTGGTGCCAGTGAAAGTGTGTTTTTAGTGTGGTGAAATACTCGACGCCCATTTTCCTAAGAAAAAGGCGAGGTACCCGGATCCCTCGAGGGTGTCGATTGTTGGTTTGCATTTTTTACTAACCGGGTGCTCGTGGTGTTTTCCGGACCGGCCCGGGTCTGTGATTGGTGAATTTTCCGTTGGAGGTTACTGATCGGTGCCCGGGGCACGGCCCGGAAATTGCCACGTGGCTGTTTTCGTAGCACACGAGGCACACGGAACGCGACGCATCAGATAAGGGAGCTGGGAGGCCCGCTGAAAAGTGGAGCATAACACGTGCTTTCGGTAGGTGCTACGGCCATTTTAAAGTCCCTGTTTTTTACCATCCTGACCCCTTGCCCATTTTATTGGACACCGTATGCACAAATTCCGGACAGAAATTATAAGCACGTGTTGCATAACGCAACAAAACTATTTTTAATTTTAACGGTCAATATTTTATATATTGCGACTTAAATTTTAAATTCTGACCGTTTTAATTTTATTGACTAAGTTTTACTTTTTAACCTTTTGACTTTAAAATTTTATCTTAAAAGTAACGAACTTGGCCCCCATATACAGGGCCAAGAGAATTTTATTTTTACGTTATTTTACATTTTAAACGCAACGACGACCACCCCCTGGCATGGAGAATGTAGAAAAGGTAATTAACTGTCCTTCAGACGTCAAAAAATGTTATCCGTCGCACCCGGTGCCTGAGTGCCTGCATGATCTCCCCTTAATAATCGCAGCGGAGGACGAATACCGTGCGCTGCTGTCGCCTGGGGAGGAGCTTGAAAGGGAGAGGCCCAGGAAGAGGGCGAGGAGATACTTGTGTTTCCCCTCGCCCTCTGAGCGGGGTCTCAATGACCAGATCGCCTACTCCCCGGAGTCCGCGGCGCCCCCGCACTGCGAGAATGTCGCCGCCGAGGCCGACACCCACCTGGCCAATGCGATGAAGCTCCTCAATGGCTCCAGAAATCTCAAAACTGAGATTAAGTTTGGAGTCATTGAGGCGGTGAAACGCTTGTACGGGTTGGTGAGGGCTCTGGAGACGGGGCAACGGGGGGGAACACCTCCCCCGTTGCGCCCGCCTCCGGCGGTGATAACGGCAGAAAAATCGGCAGACACTCCGGACGAGCGGTCAGCGGGGCTTGATCTTTCAAAAAAGATGGAAGAGCAAGCCGCGCTGATCAGGGAAAACGCCCGGATGCTGGACGAAATCCGCGGATTGATCGTCCAGCAACCGGCGGGGGTTGGTGCTTTGTCTTACGCAGACGTGGCGGCCCGCACCTCCAAGGCGAAACCGGCAGAGCGGGGGGCCCTGCTGTCCCTTGTCGTCACATCTAAGGATGCGTGCGACACGGGGGAGCAGGTCCTCGATAAAGTCCGCGAAGCGGTTGACGCCAAGGAGGGGTGGGTCCGAGTCGAGCGTGTGCGTAAGGCAAAGGACCAAAAGGTTATTTTGAGTTGCTCGTCGGAGGAAGAGAGGACTAAGGTGAGGGAGAGATTAGAGAGGGCGGGCAGCCTCACTGTCGGGGAAGTGAAGAATCGGGATCCGCTCCTCATCCTCTGGGGCGTCAACGTCCGTTATAGCGACGAGGACGTCATCGGAGCGGTGAGGAAACAGAACCCAGAGGTTTATCACGGCCTCGGCAGTGGGGATGACCGGCTTCAGGTAAAATACAGAAGGAAGGCGAGGAATCCGCACAACAGCAACGTTGTGCTCAGCGTATCTCCGGCGATTTGGAGGCGGGCGCTGGACGCCGGGTTCCTCCGTGTGGACCTTCAGCGAGTTAGGGTAGCGGACCAGTCCCCACTCGTGCAGTGCTCTCGCTGCTTGGGCTACGGCCACAGCAGACGGTTCTGCACGGAGGGGGAGGACGTCTGCAGCCATTGCGGAGGTCCACACATGAAGTCGGAGTGTGCTGAGCACAACGCGGGGACTGCGGCGAGTTGCCGCAACTGCAAAAAAGTGAGCGGCAACCGGTCGGATCACAATGCCTTCAGCGAGGACTGCCCAGTGAGGAGGAAGTGGGACGCGATTGCAAGGTCGGCAACCGCGTATTGTTGACCTTGCAATCAGCAGCGTTCACCGATGGGTGGCCGGGCTGCCTGTTGCCAAAGTTACCCCATAATGTAAAAACTTTGTTTGTCGCAAATTAAAGTAGTTATAAAAGGGCGTCAACAGAGGCAACACAGCGGTCCGGCCAAACATTGGAGCCAAGTGTCACGCTGAAGGCATTGCGAGCATAGGGCAATGGAGTGTTTTCCCTTTTCATTTTAACCGCAAATTTTTGCATTTATTTTTAAAAAATAATATGCACAAAATTGGCAGATAATTTTATTTTGTAGTTTACACAAAGGGAAAACACCCCATCGCGGAACACTGAGCCTACTTCTGTATTTTACCTAGTTTGATACAAATCGTCACGGATTCTTTTCACAGCGGTGCAGGCGTTTTCCGGGCGTTTTCCGGTCCGCTTGTGGCGTTTTCCACTTTCGGACTGGGCGCCGGGCTCAGTCTGCCCCGTTTTGGGACGAAGACGTGACGATTTCTAAAATCGATGTCGCATGATTTTCTGCCGTTAGGATGTCATCTATGTAGGCGCTCAGTTGTCGGGTCGTTTTTCGAGGTGTTTGGCACGGCAAACGTGCGCATGCGCCGGGTGCCGTGATGAACACTTCGAAACGTATGTATTAACATGTATTATATAATTTTTGGCGTATTATATTTATTAGTTTATTATATTATACATATATTTATATATTTAAAAAATATATTTATGTAAACATATTATTACAAAGCAAACATAGTCTCTGACCATGTCAGGGGGTGGAATTTAAAAAAAAAAAAAAAAAAAAAAAAAAAAAAAAAAAAAAAAAAAAACCTAACCTAACCTAACCTAACCTAACCTAACCTAACCTAACCTAACCTAACCTAACCTAACCTAACCTAACCTAACCTAACCTAACCTAACCTAACCTAACCTAACCTAACCTAAACTAACCTAACCTAACCTTTTCTTTTTTTTTTTTTTTTTGTCGAGGTGAAAATGCCTTCGCATACCACTCAGCTGCGGGTACAGCAGAGTGGGTATGTGGGGCTTGAACCCACTAAAAACACCCCGGTGTTCTGCTATCCGCCTTTGTTCCTAGTCTGCAGGTACAACGGGGGAACATAAAGCCCCGTTACTCATCTGCATTCCTGGAGGCGCTGGCCAGTGGAGGCCCCTTCGTTTATTTTAGAGTATAACTCTACACTAAATGCTAAGAGCATTGAACACGAGTGCTCCTACGCATTAAGTCTGGTGGGCGACGGACTAATACCCGAGTTCGCCGCCCTCGACTTGTTATGGAGGAAGGTGCCTAGCGTAGGCCAGCCTTCTACGCCCCGTCCGTCGTCTCCGGATCAGTAGAGTAGTAGTGGCCTCGCGGACCCTCTCCGCATCCTCCTTTTCCTGCATCACGGTTTCAGCGAAGGCTTCAACCGCACTCCAAGATTCAGCGCTGCTGACCATGCACATAATTATGACTGGCAGCGTTAAGGCAGTACCGATAACTGCACCAAGAGTTCGGCGTGCCTCTTCCCAGGCTGAACATTCTTCCAACGTATGCTGGGCTGTGTCTACTTCGCAGTCATTGCAGTGATGACAAGCTGTCGTCGGTTCTCTATTAACCCTCTCACACAGGTACTTCCCAAAACAGCCATGCCCGGAGAGCACCTGTGTGAGCCGGTAAGTAAGCTCACCATGCCGCCTTGTTACCCATTGTTTTAGAACAGGACGGACTGCCTCAATGAATAAGTGGCCTGCACTGGGCCGCTGTAATCTTTCTTGCCACAACCTAACCTAACCTAACCTAACCTAACCTAACCTAACCTAACCTAACCTAACCTAACCTAACCTAACCTAACCTAACCTAACCTAACCTAACCTAACCTAACCTAACCTTTTTTTTTTTTTTTTTTTTTGTCGCGGAGAAAATCCCTTCGGATACCTTACCAGTTACGGGAGACCGGTAAGGTTATGTGGTGTTACCACTAAAAACTCCGCGGTGTCAACGCCGGTACCGCTATTGCCAGGTCCGTGTGCTACTCTCGCTCCACAGACCTGGCACGGTGGCCGCTATCCAGCGGCCTCGGCTGGGCTCACTCGCGGAACCCTCTCAATTAGCGAGAGGGTCGGAGTGGCCTGCGGGGTGGCCCGTCGGCCTTCACTTCTACCCGCTAAGGGTAAAGGCGCGTGTTGACACTGACGCGCCTTTCAACCCGGAGGACCATGACTGTCGAGCGACGGAATCCCGTTTCCATCGCCCGACTGGTCCTCGTTATGGGGGCAGCAGTTGCAGACCATAGGCCCGCCTTCTGCGCCCTGTGCGCCGGCGGCGAATGGCCAGGTCAGTCGTTGCCTCCCGGTCTCTCTCCGCCGCCTCTTTGCGGAGCATGACGCTCTCCGCAAAGGCCTGCACCGCTGTCCACGACGTCTCACTGTCGACCATGTGGCGTACAACAGTCGGCAGTGAAAGGTCGTCCCCCACAATCGCGCACAACTCTGCGCGTTCATCCGCCCAGGCTGGGCAGTCCGCTAGGGTGTGTTGGGCGTCCTCATCCAGACAGCCGTCACAGTGGTGACAGACAGCAGTTGACTCCCGGAGCGCCCTGTGACACAGATACCGACCGAAACAACCATGTCCAGTGAGTATCTGGGTCAGACGGAACGTCAGGACGCCGTGCCGCCTTGTCAACCACTGAGCCAAGACTGGCCGTACCGCCTCAACGGTCCTGAGCCCAAAGCTGGGCTGCTCCAGCCTATGGGCCCACTCATCAATGGCGAGCTGGCGCAACTCATCCCTGTGTCCCTCTATTTCCCGAGGGGCAGGTCTGTGTCCCCGGGCCAGTTCCTCCTCGCGCCAGACAAATAAGGATGCGAGGACTAGGGCATCCAGATCCCAGGGCACAGAACCGGCCAACACGCAGGCTGCCTCACAGGAGGTCGTACGGTAACCCCTAATGGCCCTGTTCGCTAACGTCCTCTGTGGCCTTCGCAAGAGGGCGATTCCGTCACGAGTCAGGGCCGTTGCCCAGACTGGGGCGCTATACAGGGCTATGGACCGCACGACCCCCATATACAGGCGCCTGCAAGGCGCATCAGGACCCTCCAGGTTTGGCAAAAGTTGCGCCAGCTCTCCAGCTACCGCCATTGCTCGCGGCACCATCTGCGCAAGATGAGCACCGAAATTCCACGTGCCGTCAAGGACGACGCCTAGGTACCGCATCGTCGGCTTGACGGCAATTTGAATTCCACCCACAATTATGCTAGAGCCCGGGGGCGGCGCCCGCCGAGGGCCGTGAAAACAAAGCGCCTCGGACTTGTGTAATGCCACCTCCAGGCCCAGCTGGCGGATTCGGTGCACCACCTGTGCAACAGCCGCAGTAACGAGCACAGACGCGTCACGGAATGAAGCACCGCGGGCGGCCACGAGTGTGTCGTCGGCGTAGCACACTACGTCGACTCCCGGAAGATTAGTCGCCCGCAGAGCCCAATCGTAACCGATGTTCCACAGGAGTGGACCCAAAACAGACCCCTGTGGAACACCGCACGTCATCTGCCTCTCATTCCACCCGTTTTGTGCAGGAAAGACAACTTTTCGCTCCGAGAGGTAGTCCCCAACTAGGCGGCGCAGGTATGTCGGCACTCCGTGAAATTGGAGCGCCTCCATAATGCAAGCCCAAGGGAGGGTGTTAAAGGCGTTGGTGATGTCGAGTGACACCACCAAGACGACCTCGCCCTGGGCAACCGCTTCCTGCGCCACAGTCCTTACCCTCAGGATGGCGTGAATGGTAGACCTTCCACGGCGGAACCCATACTGGCAATCCGCGAGGTCCGGACCAGTCGTTGCGAGGTGCTTGATAATGCGGTTTGCAGTGACTCTTTCTAGCAGTTTGCCCGCCTCATCAAGCACCACGAGAGGACGAAAGCCAGTCGGGGAATCCGCCGGTCGTCCCTCCTTCCTTAGCAGGACCAATCGTCCCGTCTTCCACGCCCGAGGAAATCTTCCCTGCACAAAACAGGCACCGAAAAGGCCCCTCAGTCGCTCCTCCAGACCATCTAGGTTTAGAGCGAGGACAAGAGCTCGACCAGGCACTCCGTCAGGGCCCGGGGCGGTGTTTTTGGAGCGCGTTTTCAACAAAGCGGCGCCCAACTCGCCCCGGGTTAAACCTAACCTTTTTTTTTTTTTTTTTTTTTTTTTTTGACGCGGAGAAAATCCCTTCGGATACCTTACCGGTTACGGGACACCGGTAAGGTTATGTGGTGTTACCACTAAAAACTCCGCGGTGTCACCTCTCAGCCGCTATCGGCCGGGACCGTGTGCTTCTTCATGCTCCACAGCCCCGGCGCGGCCGGCCGCTACTTAAGCGGCCCCGGCTCGCCAACGGCCTCACGGCACCCTCTGCTGAATCAGAGGGGCCGGAGTAACCGCCGCCTTGGCCTCTTGGCCCAAGGACAGACGCGCTGACACGCACACGCGCCTGCCTTCCACTCCGGAGGGCTGTCCGTTGGACGATGGAATCCCGTTTCCACCGTCCAACCAGCCCTCATAATTTGGGGCCTGCGGAAGCAGGCCCTGCCCCAGTCCACCTGACGGCGACCGGGGCCCACACAGCCGGCCGCAGGGGATAGGGAGAGCGGCAACGTAACACCGACACTCTTCTTCCCCTGCGGCCCCACCGATGCCGTGCCAAGCGCCACGGCCGCGCTTGGTCGCGGAGGATAGGGCGAGCGGCAACGAAACACCGACACTCCTCTTCCCCCGCGACCCCTACCACGGCTGTGATGGTAGGGAGGTCGTCGTCACCCCCTTCCCTCACAGCCAGGCCATTCCCGCCAGGAATGGCCTCCGCCGGGCCCGGGGAGGCCTAAGCCTCAACCCGGGCAACGGGTTCCTCTTAGCTTCCCTGCGGCCGAGGCAACCGCAGGTACTGAGCCCCCCCATCGCGACAAGATGGGAACCACATCGGGGGGGAGGTTAAACCTAACCTAACCTTTTTTTTTTTTTTTTTTTTTTTTTTTTGACGCGGAGAAAATCCCTTCGGATACCTTACCGGTTACGGGACACCGGTAAGGTTATGTGGTGTTACCACTAAAAACTCCGCGGTGTCACCTCTCAGCCGCTATCGGCCGGGACCGTGTGCTTCTTCATGCTCCACAGCCCCGGCGCGGCCGGCCGCTACTTAAGCGGCCCCGGCTCGCCAACGGCCTCACGGCACCCTCTGCTGAATCAGAGGGGCCGGAGTAACCGCCGCCTTGGCCTCTTGGCCCAAGGACAGACGCGCTGACACGCACACGCGCCTGCCTTCCACTCCGGAGGGCTGTCCGTTGGACGATGGAATCCCGTTTCCACCGTCCAACCAGCCCTCATAATTTGGGGCCTGCGGAAGCAGGCCCTGCCCCAGTCCACCTGACGGCGACCGGGGCCCACACAGCCGGCCGCAGGGGATAGGGAGAGCGGCAACGTAACACCGACACTCCTCTTCCCCTGCGGCCCCACCGATGCCGTGCCAAGCGCCACGGCCGCGCTTGGTCGCGGAGGATAGGGCGAGCGGCAACGAAACACCGACACTCCTCTTCCCCCGCGACCCCTACCACGGCTGTGATGGTAGGGAGGTCGTCGTCACCCCCTTCCCTCACAGCCAGGCCATTCCCGCCAGGAATGGCCTCCGCCGGGCCCGGGGAGGCCTAAGCCTCAACCCGGGCAACGGGTTCCTCTTAGCTTCCCTGCGGCCGAGGCAACCGCAGGTACTGAGCCCCCCCATCGCGACAAGATGGGAACCACATCGGGGGGGAAACCTAACCTAACCTAACCTAACCTAACCTAACCTAACCTAACCCAGTTCCGCTGCGTCAGGCGACCCGAACGCGCACTGCCCGCAACGCTCCGCGCTCGAAAATTCTAAGTTTTGTGATTTTCCGCGGTTAAAATTCAATAACTTTGCAACGGAGGCAGGTACAGATTTGAAAAATATACCAAAAAGTGCGCGCTACAAAATTCTACAGTGATAGTGAAGTGACAAATACTTGGAATTTTTCCAAGTATTTTTAAAACGCAAAAAAGTGCTCAAATTTCGGGACCTTGCGCGCTAAACAAATCATAAAAAATTCATCGGACAACGTATAGCAATAAATTATACGTCAACTAGTGCTCCAGAACCTGAAGAACACATTTAAAGTATAATCTGTGATATAAAAGTGAAAGTGCAGCTTTGACAAAGGAGAAAGTAAAAGCTTTTTCTAAAAATAAACTTTGAACTCAATTATCTTTAAAACTAAATCGGTGACCCATAATTCTGGAACTGTGGATTTGTGTGTCTTGGATGCCTTCGCACCTGGACAATTTTCAAAAATTTTCTGGCGAAGCACCGAGGCGCCAGAGACCAAAAACCATCTGACACCACCAGCGGTTTTTTCGGTTTTCCGGCTGAACCCAGGTGCGCGCGCTAGTGGTTCCGCTACCATTGGCTACGCCCTAAGAAGACGCATCAGACGACACCGAAACCATCTTCCTAGGACCAGGCGTCCAGGACCAGCAGTCATTTTTCTGCTGAAAAATCAAAACAAGAAATTTTGGACCCGCCCACGCCCGAAATCTGACGAACCGGAACACACTATAGTAGATAAGTCCAGTGCAAATCTATCCCACAATCTGTGTGCCAAATTTGAGATTGCTAGCATTCATAGTTATTTAATTATAGATTTTTAATTGAAACATAGGAAAAATTTTGCCCGGGTTTACGTAATTTCAAACTGAAAAAGTGCTTTTTAAATAGGGGTTGTTTTGAGTAAACAACCCTTAATTTCTTTAGCCCGGGTCGTAAAAATAGTTTTTGAGTGCTTTTCATAATTTTAGCTTTTGTAGTTTTCGAGATAATACGATCTCAAATTTGGTAAAAGCCGGGATTTTGACCCCCTTTTTTCACCCCTTTCCCATAAGGGAAATTTTCGGGGCATACAAAAAACCTCCATTATTAACCCATAAGTATTTTATTTTGGCACTATTTTAATTAAATTCTTATTATTTTCGGAAATAAAGACGTAAACAAAATCCCGCCATCTGTCGAACAATTTTGGAACTATATACCTGATGAAAATTTTAACTTTTTTCAAAATTCCAAATTTATTTGTATCGTGTAGTAAGGACCCCAGGACCCCTGTTTTTATCCAGGAGGACCCCCAAAGTGGGATAGATTTGCACATATTAGCGTTGTAAGTGGTGACACTAATAAAAATAATTTGGACAGTGAGGACCACAAAAGGGACTCCCCGCTTCCCCCTTTTATCGGGAAGACCTATTTATTTACTTAGTTTTTAAGATTTGTAAGTTATAGTGTCACCGAAATAGGATTTTAAACACTTTAGTATTAATTACTTTGCAAAATAGTCTTAAATAATTGTTTTAACTTAATTTATTTAATTTTCTAATAATCTTTAATTTAATATAATTGTCAATTTATAATTTTAATACATTTTAATAATTTTAACTTTAGTTTATAGTGACTGACTTTTGCAAAGTAGTTTTAAAATTCAATTTATTTAATTTTTATTTTATCTTTACGGTTATTTATACAACTTATACAAACTTTTAACGTAGTTTTAGGTAATAACGACCTTGCTCCCTTTTACAGAGCTAAGGGAAGTGTATTTTAAAATTTAAAATTTATTTATTTAATTGTAATTTTAATTGAAATTTTAATTGTAATTGACGCAGACCTCTAGCGTGATAAACATGCCTCTAACTCATTCTCCGCTTATATCTAAAGGGACAGCGGTCAGCGGGACGCCCAAATCGGTGACATTCGCCGATACACAAAGGTGTCTGAGCTTTTCGGACTCGAGTCCACCAACATGCTCGACGGAAGAAAGAATCAGATTTAAAAGGAGTATGGAAAATGACCCCAGTCGCACACCGTTTGTCCCAGAGAAATACAGGAGAAAACGTATAGACGATGATAAAAGAAATACATTATTATTAGAGTGTAGAGATTTTATACAATCTGTTATAGATGAGTTAGAGACCGCTAGAAACTTGAAAACGACTATCAAAGATACAATAAAGGAAATTTTAGGGCGATTAGAAGATAAGATGATAGACCTGGGCGAATTCTGTGATCCGGAAAATATCACACCAGGATACCACCCCAGTGTCCGCACCCAGACCTCCCCTGAGGCCCTACCCAGCCCAAATCAAGTCGAGTCTGCTCTGTCCAAACAGATGGAAGAGCAGGCTCGACTGATTAAAGAAAATTCTGAGAAGCTGGAGGAAATAAGGGCGATGATCGCGCAGCAGCCCGGCCCCTTGTCTTACGCAGACGCGGCGGCCCGCCCGGCCTTGGCGAAACCGACCGAGCGTGGGGCCCTGCTGTCCCTTGTCGTAGCATCTAAAGATGCTTGCGACACGGGGGAGCAGGTGCTCGACAGGGTTCGAGAAGCGGTAGATGCCAAGGACGGGTGGATCCGCGTGGAGCGTGTGCGTAAGGCGAGGGACCGGAAAGTAGTGATGAGTTGCGCGACAGAAGCCGAGAGGGCCAAACTGCGGCAGAGACTGGAGGGGGCAGGCAAAAACCTCACTGTCGAGGCCGTGAAAAATAGGGACCCACTCCTCATCCTCTGGGGCGTTAGCGTCAAACATACTGACGATGACGTCATCGGAGCGGTGAGGAATCAGAACCCAGAAGTTTTTCACGGCCTCGACGGGGAGGAAAGCCGCCTGCAAATAAAATATAAGAGGAAGGCGCGGAACCCACAGGTTCACCATGTTGTGGTCAGCACATCGCCGGCCCTATGGAGGAGGGCAGTTGCTGCCGGAACCCTCCGTGTGGACCTCCAGCACGTAAGGGTGGCCGACCAGTCCCCTCTTGTGCAGTGCTCTCGCTGCCTGGCTTACGGCCACAGCAGGAGATACTGCA